>SJYA01011227.1:0-18036 GCA_006410615.1 Neotragus moschatus
TGGGCGTGAGTCTGAGTGAACTCCGGGAGTTGGTGATGGACAGGGAGGCCTGGAATGCTGTGATTCATGAGGTCGCAGAGTTGGACACGACTGAGCGACTGAACTGAACTGAACTTAACTGAAACATATTTTTGATATATTGCCTACTATTTGTATGTATTTGTGTGTGCATGTATTCTTGTTTCCCTGTTAGTATATGAAAACTGAAACATGAGTGATAGTTTGATTTTGCTTTAAACAAGTAAATATAATATGTGGTTTATACCAGGCTGAATTTATATGAATTTGTATTTGTATTGGGATATATCAGCGGTGACTGGTGAAATATTGAGAAAAGTCTTAAGTATACATATATCATTTCACAGTGGTTAAAAACATGAACGTTATCTTCTTAATTTTGATTATTAACTAAATTAATATAACTTTTACTTATCTAATCAAAATAAATTCTTTTTTCCCTCGATTTAAAAGAAACATCATTTTTTTTTGCAAAGAGATTGCCGACTATGACTAAAGAAAAGAAGCAAAAAATAATTTATCTGCACTTTGCTAAATAATTTATTCCTTATTTTTTTTAAAAAAAAGTATTTTATTTTTCACTCTTATGTTTGGTTACTTAGAAACCTACCTGTGATCAGCAAGTCTTTTGGTGCTTGCTCCTGGTAACTGAACAACATATGCTAACCACATTTAATTTTTCATAGTGACATTTGGGAGTACATCTCTAAAGTTCTTACCCTCAAGCTTTTGTGTTATGAAAACATGTGATTAATTAAATTTCTAATTCTGTATTTTCCCCTGTGGTTGATGCTACCACTTCAGCTATTCCCAAACTTTAATTCTTTGCACTTGCTTCAAATTGAGCAATATTAGGTAAAATGATTTTAATAGTATGATTCATTGTTACCCTAAGTCTACACCATCTTTCACTCAAATTATACATTTAATGAAAGTGAAACAGACTTTCTATTGAATTATTTTATGTTATAACTCATCCTGTTAATTCTTAAATTAACACATTAATTAAAATGATTATTTATTAAAATGATTATTTATTTCGGGGTGTCAAACCAAAAACTAATTTCCAGGACTGAGGTCAAGTTTATCTCCTGTATTTTGTTTAGAAGTTTTATGGTTTCCATTCTTATGTTTAAGTCTTTAACTCATTTTGAATTGATTTTTGTGTATGGAATAAGGAGTACAGGTGGTAAAGAACCCGCTTGCCAATTTAGGAGACATAAGAGATCCTTGTGGGATCCCTGGGTAGGGAAGATCCCCTGGAGAAAGAGATGGCAGCCCCCTCCAGTACTGTTGCCTGGAGAATGCCATGGATGGAGGAGCCTGTTAGGTTACAGCCCATGGTGTTACACGACTAAGTAACCCAACAGTTTCATTATTTCGCCTGCAGCTATCTAGTCCTTCCAGCACCATTTATTAAAAAAGACTATCTTCCCCATTGTATATTATTGGATCCTTAATTGTACATTTACGAACCATGTATAAGGTGGCTTATTTGTTCCATTGATCTGTGTGTCTGTTTTATTCCAATACCATACTCCTTTGTTTACTATGTCTTCATAATATAGTTTGAAATCAGGAAATGTGATGCCTCAGATTTGTTTTGCTTTCACAAGATTGATTGGCTATTAAGCATCTTTTGGTTCCATGTCTCCAGAGGATTTTTTTTTCCTTTGTGAAATATTAATAGGGTTTATATTGAATATGTAGCTTGCTTTGAGTGATACAGGTATTCTAGCAGTAATTATTCAGATGCATGAGAATGAAATATATTTCCATTTATTTAGGTCTTCTTCAGTTTCTTTCAAGAGTACAATGTTCCTGTATTTCATCAATACAACTTCAGTGTATAGTTCATTCACCTCTTGGTTAAGTTTATTTTACTTATTTTTGATGAGATTTATTTTGCTTAATTTCTCTTTCTGATAAATAATTGTTAAGTGTATAGAAATGCAACTGTTTTGTATTTATTTTATACCTGAAATTTACTGGTGTTATTTATTGGTGTTGTTTATGGTGAAAATTTTAATATTTTCTATATACTATATGATGCTACCTGCAAAGAGACTATTTCACTTCTTTTTCCACCNATGAGTGATAGTTTGATTTTGCTTTAAACAAGTAAATATAATATGTGGTTTATACCAGGCTGAATTTATGTGAATTTATATTTGTATTGGGATATATCAGTGGTGACTGGTGAAATATTGAAAAAATTCTTAAGTATACATATATCGTTTCACAGTGGTTAAAAATATGAACATTATTTTCTTAATTTTGATTATTAGCTAAATTATTATAACTTTTACTTATCTAATCAAAATGAATCCTTTTTTCCCTTGATTTAAAATAAACATCATTTTTTTGCAAAGAGATTGCAGACTATGACTAAAGAAAATAAGCAAAATAATTTATCTACACTTTGCTAAACAATTTATTCCTTATTTTTTCAAATATAAAGTATTTTATTTTTCACTCTTATGTTTGGTTACTTAGAAACCTACCTGTGATCAGCAAGTCTTTTGGTGTTTGCTCCTGGTAACTGAACAACATATGCAAACCACATTTAATTTTTCATAGTGACATTTGGGAGGACATCTCTAAAGTTTTTACCCTAAAGCTTTTGTGTTATGGAAACGTGATTAATTAAATTTCTAATTCTGTATTTTCCCCTGTGGTTGATGCAACCGCTTCAGAGATGTCCAAACTTTAGTTCTTTGCACTTGCTTCAAGTTGATCAATATTAGGTAAAATGATTTTAATAGTATGATTCATTTTTACCCTAAGACTACACCATCTTTCACTCAAATTAGACATTTAATGAAAGTGAAACAGACTTTCTATTTAATTACTTTGTGTTATAACTCATCTTGTTAATTCTTAAATTAACTCATTAATTAAAATGATTATTTATTAAAATGATTTTTTTTCATGTTTAAATTCCAAAATGATTATTTATTAAAGTGATTATTTATTTTGATGTCAAGCNATTAGACATTTAATGAAAGTGAAACAGACTTTCTATTTAATTACTTTGTGTTATAACTCATCTTGTTAATTCTTAAATTAACTCATTAATTAAAATGATTATTTATTAAAATGATTTTTTTTCATGTTTAAATTCCAAAATGATTATTTATTAAAGTGATTATTTATTTTGGTGTCAAGCCAAAAACTAATTTCCAAGACTGAGGTCAAGTTTATCTCCTGTATTTTGTTTAGAAGTTTTATGGTTTCCATTCTTATGTTCAAGTCTTTAACTCATTTTGAGTTGATTTTTGTGTATGGATAAGGAGTACAGGTGGTAAAGAACCCGCTTGCCAATTTTGGAGACATAAGAGATCCTGGTGGGATCCCTGGGTAGGGAAGATCCCCTGGAGAAAGAAATGGCAGCCCCCCTCCAGTACTGTTGCCTGGAGAATGCCGTGGGTGGAGGAGCCTGTCAGGTTACAGCCCATGGTGTTGCACGACTGAGGAACCCAACAGTTTCATTATTTCGCCTGCAGCTGTCTAGTCCTTCCAGCACCATTTATTAAAAAAAACTATCTTCCCCATTGTATATTATTGGATCCATAATTGTACATTTATGAACCATGTATAAGGTGGTTTATTTGTTCCATTGATCTATGTGTCTGTTTTATTCCAATACCATACTCTTTTGTTTACTATGTCTTCACAATATAGTTTGAAATCAGGAAATATGATGCCTCAGGTTTGTTCTGCTTTCCCAAGATTGATTGGCTATTAAGCATCTTTTGGTTCCACGTCTCTAGAGGATTTTTTTCCTTTGTGAAATATTGATAGGGTTTTATATTGAACATGTTGCTTGCTTTGAGTGATACAGGTATTCTAGCAATAATAATTATTCAGATGCATGAGAATGAAATATCTTTCCATTTCTTTATGTCTTCTTTCATTTCTTTCAGGAGTACAATGTTCCTCTATTTCATCAATACAATTTCAGTTCATTCACCTCTTGGTTAAGTTTATTTTAATTATTGTTTATGAGATTTTTTTTTTTGCTTAATTTCTCTTTCTGATGAATAATTGTTAAGTGTATAGAAATGCAACTGTTTTGTATTTATTTTATACCTGAAATTTACTGAATTTATTTATTGGTGTTGTTTATGGTGAAAATTTTAATATTTTCTATATACTATATGATGCTACCTGCAAAGAGACTATTTCACTTCTTTCTCCACCTGAATGCCTTTTATTTCTTCTCTTTCCTCTTTGTTCTGGCTAGGACTTTCAAGAAAATGTTGAATGCAATTTGCAAGGATTGGAATTCTTGTCTTGTTCCTCATCTTTGAAGGAAAGATTTTACCTTTTCACAGTTTAATGTGATATAAGCTAAGTTGTCATATATGTCCTTTATTTGTACTGAGATAAGTTCCCTCTCTAACTGGTTTGCTGAGAATTTTATCATGAAAAATTTTTGATGTCTGTCATTTGTTTTCTGCATTTATTGAGATGACTATATTATTTTTTCTTGTGTTTGTTAATGTGGTATATCACATTAATTGACTTGCACATGTTGAATGGTCCTTGCATGCTTGGAATAAATAAAGCTTGATCATAGTGGAGAAGACCCTGGCACCCCACTCCAGTACTCTGGCCTGGGAAATCCCATGGACAGAGGAGCCTGGTGGGCTGCAGCCCATGGGGTCGCACAGAGTCGGACACAACTGAACAACTTCACTTTCTCTTTTCACTTTCATGTATTGGAGAAGGAAATGGCAACCCACTCTAGTGTTCTTGCCTGGAGAATCCCAGGGACGGGGGAGCCTGGTGGGCTGCCATCTCTGGGGTTGCACAGAGTCGGACATGACTGAAGTGACTTAGCAGCAGCAGCATAGTGTATAATCCTATTAAGACAGTTTTGAATTTCTTTTTAATATATTTTGTTTTGAGACTTGCATTCATGTTCATCAGGAATATTGACCCTTAATTTTCATCCCTTATGTTTTCTCTGGTATTGAGTCAAGGTAATGCTGGACTCATGAATTTGGAGGTACTGCCTATGCTTTTATTTTTCTGGAAAAGCTTAAAAAAATATTCATTCTTTAAATGTTAGAATTCACCAATGAAGTCATGTGGTCCTGAACTATCTTTTGAGAAAGCTTTNTCCATATGTGCAAATCACTTTGCAAATATTAATATTTAGAACTTTGTGAAGCTACCTGATGGAGGTTTATTCCCTGGTGCCTGGCAGCCTGTAAATGCAGAGACATTATTTTGTGACACGTCTAAAATGAGTGCTTCTATCCAGCCAGGGGAGGAATTATACCCAAAAGATGAAAATGGAAAACTAATATTTGACTCAGTGGATTTCTGTCACACGTGGGAGGTGAGTCCATGGAGGAGAGAACCAAGGGAGGAGCCAGAAGTGGGGGAACCTCCTTATTTCTTCCACCTGTGAGAATGGGCTATGGACCATCAGAGTCAGCAGTTCATGAATCTAAGGGCACGGATGCTGGGGTTGTGGAGAGGAAACCATTGCTGAAATGTTCACAGAGGAATGGAGGAGGAGAATTTGGGACAGTGTAGACAGGTATCTTTTTCCTTCCATGTGATATGTCTTCTCTGGAGTTTTTCTAAGGTGCGGACAGTAGTTTTTCTTTTTATATCAAGACCTTCTTCCCGATTTTTCTTCTTGATAGTCAAGGGTAATTTTTGATAGATGAGTGTGATTACTGATGGTTTGAAGCATTTATTTTTACTCCAACATTCCATGTAACTGTTCACCACCCCTCCCTCCCAGGCTCTGGAGAAGTGTAAGGACGCAGGGCTGACCAAGTCAATTGGGGTATCCAACTTCAACCACAAACAGCTGGAGAAGATCCTGAACAAGCCGGGGCTCAAGTACAAGCCCGTCTGCAACCAGGTGAGGAGCTCAGCTCTTCTCCCTCCTGCTCTTCACAACCTCCTTCTTGCCCTGGAGCCAGATATCTGTCTGTCCTCCCCTCCTGTTCATGTGACCTTTGTGGATCAGAGGATTCTAGAGAGCAGAGTCTCTCTGGATGGTGTGAATAGAATCCATAACAGTATCTCTGTTTACAAACATCTGGCTGGAAAAGGTGAGATGCCTTCCTTCTAAACTGTGGGAAGAACTCAGAACTAGAGGAAGGAGGCTTTTCCCTGAGATGGAAGGATGAGCAGATGGAGGGAAATGTGCCCTGAGGAGAACTGCATACAGGAAGGAAGATGATGAAAACATGGAATCAGAAGTAAATTAACCAAGAGTCAAAACAGCTGAGATGGATTTTAAGGGTTTGTGTGGGGTTCTGATGTCTGAATTCTTGGACTAGTTGTCTCAGCATTTATGAGTCTTAAACAGGGAGCATAGTTCAGAAAAATGTGTTGGAGGTGATGAGAATCATCCAGGTTAGAGGGTGAAGTTAAAGGCTCAAGGTGATACTAGTAACTTATGAAATAGTTACTCAGGAACATCTACTCAAATGTAGAAGAGCATAGCTTTTGATTACTGAATATTGGACTGGTTCTCCCATCCATGTCTATCATAAAACTAACTGTATAAATACACTTTTCTCTGTTTTTCTGTTGATGTTGACATTTCCAGTTTTCATTTAATGCTCTAGTCTTTCCTTTAGCCTTTGAAAACTTTTAGTCTTTATCTGTCAGATTAATATTGTCTTTGCATATAATCTGACACTCTTCTCTTTGGGCATTCTACAGGTGGAATGTCACCCTTATCTCAACCAGAGCAAACTGTTGGATTTCTGCAAGTCACATGAAATCGTTCTTGTTGCCTATGCTGCTCTGGGATCCCAACGAGTAAAGGAATGGTATTGAATCCTAATGAAGACATCTGGAGTTTCCTTGAAATTCAATTTTTGATGAAACAATTTAAATAACACTGTACTCAGATAACTCTCATAGGCAGAGGGGAGAGAGGGGTGGGAAGAAATGAATCCTTCTCTTTTATCTTCCCATCACCCAGACAATTTTTCTACATGTATTAGCTTGCAGACTCATCAATAACAAATGTCTGCATTGAAATCTATACAGAATCCCCCAGTTGAGACCAGAGACACAAGCTGATGTCATGATTTACTTATTAACTAATGAACACATTTGTAAAAACAGATGTTACAAGATTCACTTAGCTTATATCTAAAATTTGGATAATATGTAACTGCTCAGTATACCACGATAGAAAACATTTCAATTTGAAGCATTTCTGTGAACATCTTAGTAAAATAATGATGAAATAAACATCTCATTTTTGAGACTACTCAATTTTTATCAATATCTTAAAAAGTGAAAATTTAAAAAGAATTCCTGGGCTCCTCCTACTGTTTCTCTATTCATGCCCTTGATTGCAGAATTAAAACGACCCCTGAGAATTAAAGAAAATAATCCACAATTTGGCATTCTGGTCTCAACTCAATAATGCATCTGAATCACCTGCAGATCTCTGTAAACACAGAATGGGAAGTGACTCAGTTGAGGTTCTGATTCAGTTTGTCTTCAGTTCAGCCGTGGAATTTGTATTTCTAATAAGATCCCAAGTGATGCTGATGCTGCTGGTCCCTGGACCACACTTTGGGAAGCACTGGTCTGGAGTGGACCTACTTGGTTTATTTGAGAAGCCTCCTTAGAGACTGAGTAATCTCAGCTCCTCAGCATTTCTGAAATTCCTTCCAGGGTGAACCCAAACCATCCCGTTCTTTTGGAGGACCCGGTTCTCTCTGCCATTGCCCAAAAGCACAAGAAAACGGCAGCTCTGGTTGCCCTTCGCTACCAGATACAACGTGGGGTTGTGGTTCTGGCCAAGGGTAACAACAAGAAGTGGATCAAAGAGAACATGCAGGTGACGAGCAGGGCTGTGGGCAGAGGGTTCCCAAGGAAAATATCTTAGTTTCTCTGTTCTCAATTGATAAAATTGCATTACGTGATTTTTCTTAGACTGTTTGAACTGCTCTGACAAAACACTACAGGCTGAGTGGCTGTGAAAAAATTTAAATTTATTTCTCACAGTTGTGAAGCTGTAGATCTAAGATCAGGGTACCTGTGTGGTTGGGTGAGGGCTCTCCTCCAGGTCACAGGCTTCTCCTTGTATCTTTACATGTTGGAGGGGACACAGAGCTCTCCCAAGTCTCTTATATGAATATGATATTCTTGAAATCTCATTTGTGAGGGCTCTGCCATCATGACCTAATCCTCCCTCAAAGGCTCCATTTTTAACAACATAACATGTGAATTTGGGGGCACAAAAATTATGGCAGTGATCTTTAGCTTCCAAATCATTGTGGTTTTATTTAGTATTTCCCTGAATACTAATAGGCTTTCATCTTCATAATTTAATCTTTTTGAGTTTCTATCTTTGTGAAGTTCCTCTTAATGACTTTGTCCACTTTAGCTAGGTTGTTTCTCTTTCGATTTATTTGTAGGAGACCATTATTGTACCCTTAGCTGTACAGGAAACTGTCCCCAGTTTCAGGATTTAATGCGGAGTTCATTTATGTATCTCTGAATCTGTGGGTTGAAAGTCAGCCTGCACTCAGCTCAGCTGTGGTCCTCTCGGCTGGGCTCTTTTGTGCATTTGCAGTTCAGTGCTGAGCAGCTCGGGAGTTCTGCTTTAGCAGGTGGATGTGGCTCTTGTCAGAGGAGCCTGAAGACTTCTCTGTATAGATTTTATTGGCTAGAATAAGGCAACTAACCTAGTCTTCTTTTCAGCACAGTGATATGATTCTGTCAGTGAATGGGGTAAAAATCTCTTCCTTTGGGGTCACAAAGAGTCGGACATACTAAGTGACTGAATAACAGAAATAACTGTCCGTTTACAATTTCATTGTCCACTCTGTCACATATCAAGGGTCCATTAGTACATTTCTGCCCACTCTTTTCTATTTAACAATTTCTGTCCTATGTTACTGAAGTAAAAAATAAGTTTTGCTTTTCAGTATGGTACATTCTTCTATTTTAAGGATGTCTTGACTGCTTTTGACTAGCTCTTCTCTTATTTAAAATTCAGTATTACTATACCAACTTCCACAACAGAATATGTGTTTAAGTCTTTGGTTCATGTTGCACTGAAACAAGAGATCACTTTGGAGAAAATGAATTTCTTTACAACATTGAGCTTTCCATTTCCACTTGTTATGAGGTGAATTTTTAATAATTTGTTGTTCCTTAATGTTTAAACACTTCTCATAACTTTTTCCAGGGAGGTATATACATAAAGGTTTTTTTTAGATCCAATCATAGATAATGAGTATTTTGATATCAGATTCCTGAACAGGCTTTCTCAGGGGAGCCTCCTTCCCACATTGCTTCAGCCGAATGCTGTCACCCTTAGGGGATGTTGGGGAGAGGCAATCAGTCTAATGTCAACTCAGGTACAGGTATCAAGTCAGGAGTGTCTAAAAGCAGTGTGTTTGGAAAAAAAAATGATTTTAGATTTCTTTTTTTTTGTCTCAAGTAATTCACTTAGAAAGATAAGCGATTAGTGCGCTGTAATGTTTGTGAGGTCAACAGAGAAGGAGAAGCTGGGGGAAGGGAGAGGTGAGAACTCAGCAGAGGGTCCTAGGCTTATTCATCAGGAAACTGAGGACAGACATGCTTCCCTGTCCCCTCTTCTTGTCTCCATCCAGCTGGAAAGTCCTCCAGTCCCCAGGGGGAGGCTGGCTCCTTGGGGGAGAGGTAAATGTGATTCTTCTTTCCTTCCAGGTGTTTGACTTTGAACTGACTCCTGAAGACATGAAAGCAATTGATGACCTCAATCGTAACATAAGATACTATGATTTTCACCTGTAAGTGACTTGCCAATGTTTCCGACAAATATTGTTTTCTGTAGCAGGCAGGTCAGCAGGAGAGCTTAGCTTTTTAAAAGCTTAAATCTAGGAAAATAGCTCTGATTCCTAGAGTAGGAGTAAACCAGGGGCTTCCTGCAGACCTCAGACCAGAGATTTCCTCCAGGGCTCTGTCTCTGACCAAGAGAAATGTGATGGGGCCCAGGCCAGCCCATCAGTAAAATCACCTGAGTTGACACTGTGGTGAATTCACTACTTTGTGCCCCTAATTCCTGTGCCTGGTGTACCTCCTCTCAAGGCTGAGGGACCCAGGAAACTCAGAGGACACAGTGCCTGCAGCCCTGTATTCTTTCAGGTCCTGTGAACATGTTTAATCTCTATTTCTTTCTGCATCAGTGGAAAATAATTATATTAATAGTAACTGTGTAATCATGAATCCATCATGAATTGCATTCAAGTTTTGTTGTTGTTATTTAGTCACTCAGTCATTTCCAACTCTTGGTATCCCATGGACTGTAACCCGCCAGGCTTCTCTGTCCCTGGGATTTCCCAGGCAAGAATACTGAAGTGAGTTGCCATTTCCTTCTCCAGGGGATCTTGCTGACTCAGGGATCAAACCCATGTCTCCTGCTTTGCAGGTGGATCCTTTACCACTGAGCCGCCTAGGAAGCCTGCAATCATGTTAACCCCACAAAACTATAAAATGTAGATGTTTTTTTATGGAAGAAGGTCCTAGAAAGGCCAACATCCATCAGTGCTACAGTGTCCCATGGGCTTGCCTCCACCCTGTCCCCTAAGTGTCTGGTGGACATTCTCCCTTATGGGCATGTCTTCACCAAGACACCATCTGTTTCCTACAAATCGATCTCTTCACTGCCCTTTCTTCCCTATTACAACTCCCATGTCTTCATCCTTGTTATCTCACAAAACTGAATTACAAGTAGATCTTGCACTTAACTGACCCTCCAGTGAGTGACTGCTTAGCAGGACACACTCAGGTAAGATTGTGTGGGTCTCTGTGGTTTCTTGAGTCAAGACTCAAACCAGTGTTGCATTTGTCCATCAGGGGTCCATCTCCTGGGGAGCCCCTACCCTCTTGACTTTGGACTAGTCACTAACATTGAATTCCAGCTGCCCAATTACTGCAGGAAGTTGTTAGGATTGAAGGGACAGAGGGCTAATCATACAGGGAGATGTTGGAAGGGAGTTTAGAGAGAAGGGAATACAAATTATTGGTGAAACAAAGATTTTGTTTCCAGTGAAAGATTTCAAAACTCTCCCCATTGTTTTTATAGCAGCTATCATGCTTCTAATAAAAGACATGATAATTGAATAAAAGGTGGATAGTTACTTTTCTGTACTCTGTTGTGGGGTCAGGTAATGAGCTAAGCCAGGCTCCTGGTACTTGGAATTGCTCAGAATGCACTCTTTAATCAATCAAATTGAAAAAGACCAATTCTGAAAGAAAAGTAGAAACATAGGAAAAATGAAAAAAGCAGTAATAGTAATTACTGCATAACCAATGTTTGACTAAATTAAAGAGGTAATAATCCCGCTTTGAACTGTGTGATTATTCAGGTGTGCATGGTAGCTCTCATATAGATGACAAGTTCCTTAATGGAGGTGCTCTGTATTTTTGGACTGCTCAGTATTTGCTTATCCATGGATGTGTGGAAAAGGGCAGCTAATTTGTGCACCTTTTCATCAACTAGGGAACGAGGAAGCTCCACTTGTGTGTGAAATGGCTCCACAGTCAGCCCTAGGTCTTGTGCTCTCATATAAACTGTAACCTGAGTCCAGCTACCTGTCACTGTGGAGTGGATAGCACATGTGAATGTTGGGATTGGATGTGCAGGTGCTGTGTGCACATGGAGCCGGCACCTGCAGGTGTGCTTGTCGGGGGAGAACGAGGGACGTGTTTGCCTATTTAGACAAATATGTCCTGACTGTATCTATCGAGCAGCGGTTTTTGACAACATGGCAGATTTAATAAGTTAATCCTCTTCCTCTCTTTCAGTGCTATTGGTCAGCCCAGCTATCCATTTTCTGAAGAATATTGACTCTCAGCTCTCACTGTGGTTCTTTGAGAATTACTTGCTTCTAGGACTATGAAGATTTTTGTACTTGGTGGAGGTGCTTAAATGCCTGAATGTTTGAAAGTTTGCCTTTCCTTTAAAAAAATAAACAGTTCATGAAACAATAAGTGCTTCAAAGTTAGAATACTTTTTTTGTGAGAGTTAAAAAATGCAAATTACAGAAAGTTTGGAAAGTTGAAAGGAAATGATAGAGAATAAAGATAAGCTATGATTAACCCATTTAATAATATTTAAATTTGGTGCCTCTTCCTTATGATTTTCCTGTAGAAATGTGTGTGTGTTTTCATTTACAAAGGGAAAAGATTTTCAATTACAGGTTTTCTACTTATTTTTAACTTAGCATAATTATCTTGGTAAAATAAAAATATGACTTAAAAATCCAGTATTATATTTTGCTTACTATAACGCAGCATATCTTATTCTTTTATTTAATTTCTTAATTTTTTGCCCATGCTTAGCATTTTGATGAATTTTTATATATTTTGCCATTGATTCATTGGTTTCATTCACTCATTAATTCAGCTAAACTTTATTGAATATTCTTCAGTAGCACAGGGTATTATCAATAAATATCAATTAAAATGAGAAATTCTTGAGTCAATAGCCTACTGGAGGATAAGACTGTGAATGAAATCAGGAGGACTTAGCTATTAGAAATGAGTAAGTACCTGTAGGAGATAATTCTGCACAATCTCTCTCATTTCTGTACATCTGTTAGGCATAGACACCAACTATCCTTGATCCCACACAACTTTTCATTTGTACAAGAAACAGACTTGCCACATAGAGACAGTGGCTTCATTCATTCCTCTGGAACAGAAAATACTAAGTTCAAGAAGGCCAAGTGTTATGTAACATTTAAGGGACAGCAAGTTGGCTGACATTACTAACAAAGATCTGTCTAGTCAAAGTTATGGTTTTTCCAGCAGTCATGTATGGATGTGAGAGTTGGACTATAAAGAAAGCTGAGCACTGAAGAATTGATGCTTTTTAATTGTGGTGTTGGAGAAGACTCTTGAGAGTCCCTTGATTGCAAAGAAACCCAATCAGTCAATCCTAAAGGAAATTAGTCCATAATATTCATTGGAAGGACTGATGCTGAAGCTGAAATTCCAATACTTTGGCCACCTGATGTGAAGAACTGACTCATTGGAAAAGACCCTGATGCTGGGGAAGTTTGAAGGTGAGAGGAGAAGCGGGTGACAGAGGATGAGATGGTTGTATGGAATCACCAACTCAATGGACATGAGTTTGAGTAAACTCAGGGAGTTGGTGATGGACAGGGAAGCCTGGCGTGCTGCAGTCCATGGGGTTGCAAAGAGTCAGACACGAGTGAGCAACTGAACTGNGAAGTTTGAAGGTGAGAGGAGAAGCGGGTGACAGAGGATGAGATGGTTGTATGGAATCACCAACTCAATGGACATGAGTTTGAGTAAACTCAGGGAGTTGGTGATGGACAGGGAAGCCTGGCGTGCTGCAGTCCATGGGGTTGCAAAGAGTCAGACACGAGTGAGCAACTGAACTGAACTGAAGTTGGCTGATGTGGGTGAAGCTTAGTGAGGTGCAGAGACAGAAGCTGAAGATAAGCCAGAGAGAGAGTGGCACCATAGGGTTTGTGTCACAAGGGGTTTTGAAAGGACTTTACTCTGAGGGAAATGGAGAATGATATTTTGGGTTCTGAGCAGAGTAGTTACATAAATAGACATGCTTCAAAAAAAAAAAAATACCCTTGTTGCTCTTTTGAGAAGAAAAAGAGAAAAGAGAGCCCTCTTCTAGGACTCTACAGCAATCTAGGTGAGAGATGATGTTGGCTTGGACCACAGAAGGAACAGTAAGTGTGGTCAAAGTTGTTAAAATGAAGATACATTTTAAGGGCTCCATCAACTAGAATGTCTAACATATTGGACATAAAGTGAAAGGAAGAGGGGAATCAAAGCTGACTCCCAATGTTTGTGATTAAGGGATAGGAAAAGGAGATGCCATTTTCTCAGATGGAGACGATGTGGGGGAGCACATTTTTTGTGGGAAGATTATGAGTTCAATTACAGACATGGATCTTTGAGATGCCTTTAGGTACCCAAGTGAAGATGCATGGATATAGTTGGACATTAAGTCTATTAGAGAAAAGGGTGAGGTAGAATATTTATATTTGTGGTTTCTCAAATTTAGTTGCCAACTTAAAGCCATGAAACTAGAAAATCAGAGATAATACGGTATACTTGAGTGAGTGTAGTCAGGGACATCAAGCTTCATGAGAACCCAGCACTGAGAAGTTAGTTTTTTCTTAAAAAAAAAAAAGTGTGGAGGAACCAGCAGATGAGGCAGAGAAGAAGAGGCTAGTAAGGTAGGAGGGAGTATTCTTAGAAGGCACTTGAAGTAAATGATTGGAGGAGAAAAGGATCCAATTCTTGCAAGGGGACAAGTAAGAGAAGACTGAACCTGACCATTGGATTTGGCAGTTAACCTTGGCAAGGTCAAGTGCAGCTCTGATAGAGTGGTAAAGGCAAACTCTGAGTGGAGTGGGTTCAAGAAGTGGTGTTAAGAGATCAGTGAGAAACAGAGTAGACACAGCTTTNCTGTGTTTGTTGTAGCTTGTTATTGTCCTCTAGTTTTTGGCATGACATTTTTCTATTTCCATTTGTCTCAAGATATTTTTTAAATTGGGAACTCATGTACACCTGAGGTGAAAAAAAAATAAATAAAAATAAAGGGAATGGGGGAGGAGCTGGTCTCTGTTCTATCATCTTTTCAAAAAAAATTATTTTTTATTTCTTTTCTGAACTCTTGGTTTTTCAGGGATATGTTTAATCGCCATACATTTGCAAATTTTTAAACTTATTTCTCTTATTGAATTCTAGTTGTATACTGTTGTGGCTGGAAAAATGTTTGATATGGTTTCAATTTTCTGTGACATTCTTGAATTAAAGTCTTACTGTCTGTAAGAGTCAGATGANATTTCTTTTCTGAACTCTTGGTTTTTCAGGGATATGTTTAATCTCCATACATTTGCAAATTTTTAAACTTATTTCTCTTATTGAATTCTAGTTGTATACTGTTGTGGCTGGAAAAATGTTTGATATGGTTTCAATTTTCTGTGACATTCTTGAATTAAAGTCTTACTGTCTGTAAGAGTCAGATGATATGGAGACGTGTCGACCCTTAAAAAATGTCAGTCACTCAGTCATATCAGACTCTTTGCGACCTCATGGACTGTAACCCAGATTATACATTTATATTCTCTGAATCAGCAACAGTTCACCGACACTCCATTTTTCTTGGACAATATACCTCAAAAATGGTTTCTGCTCACAACAGTTCTAAAATATGGTGTGTAAATTGAGGAAACATAGCACAGGTGAAAACCCCAGAAGCCTTTTAATTCTGTGGAAGAGGTCAGTCTCTCACAAATGCCCCCTGTGGAAGCCAGAGAACCTCCTTGGGCTTTAATTTCATTCTGAAACATTTTTGCACAAAGACACGTTACAATGATAGCTAGAAAATCTAAGAAACAGTGGTATTTAATTTCTACAACTGTAATAAACATGTACATAAATTTTACATGCTTCTTCAAATATATCTGTTCTCTTTAGACATGCTGATTCAGTACTTTAGCATCAGATTCTAGAGCAGAAACCCACAAAATAGATACATATTAAGAATGCATAGAGATGAATGCTCTTTACTTCTAGTGTGATATGTATCTTCTTTCTAGATCGGCACCCCAGTATTCCAACCATTTTATGTTCTTTCTTAAAATTTATTTTTTTTCTTGTTTTGGCTAATTTTAATATTTAACATCTAAAGTAAAGGTTAAGAAAAATTCAAATATACAGTAAAATTTAAATACTTCAACCTCACTAGTAATCAGATATAGTTGCTATTTTTTTTTAATGTATTTTCACTAGAGTTAGAGCAATGAAGTCTGTGTATTGCTGGTAGGAGTATAGCATTTCTGGAGTTGATTTGACTACATACAGCCAAACTACTAAAAATGTTCATAGCCTTCAATCTAGCAATCACACATTGAGGAACTTATACGAAAGACATATATATGATGTTTAAAATTTTTGCTTAAAGGATATACATCACATTTATCTTGAACACGTCAGCCAGTTTCCAGTACTGAGGGGATTTTGTCAAATATTTTATGATAGATAAAAAGTTGACTGTTTTCTACCCAATAAAGCAATGTTACAGAAGATTTAAAGATAGTCATGATATAATTAAAGAAGCAGACTTCAGGATAGTATTATCTCACTTTTAGAAGTAAAAAGGTGTTCAACATTTATGCATTTGTATACAGAAAAAATAAAATCATAGTCATGGTTATCTACTTGATGGAATTATGAAGGAATCTTATTTCCTTCCTGTCATCAATCTGTATTGTCTCTCTTTTCTATAATAAGCATGTACTGAAAAAATTTTTGTAATTTTTAAAGTATTTTCAGACCAATTATCTACAATGTGTTTGCCTCAAGGCCAGTTCCTTCATCTACTTCACCCCCATCAAAAGAAGACAGTGCCATCCACACTGTGGCACTATGGTGGTCCAAATGGAGTGTGGAAATCCTCAACTCGGTCTATCCCATAGTAGGCACTCGTAAAGGAACAGACTCCGATAAACGACCCCCTGGGCCGAATAGCATCACTTTGGCCCTTCAGGAGTCTGAATGCTGGTCAAGCAGTAGAAAGCTGTGGAAAACAGGTCTCTTTGGTTCCCAGCCTGATGCTGTTGTGTTTGGTTATATCCATAAAGACGGCATGGATATTGGATCATAGCCACTATCTGTGTGTTAACTTTTTCACAGCCACTGGAGAGAGGTTCTCAATTCCGTCCTTGATTCCAGACTCCAGTTCTACCTTTTAGGCTTACATCGATGGAAGAGGTTGGTGAAGAAAGGTCATGCAACATATTTTAAGTACTTACTTATTTAGTTGGAGTGTAGTTGCTTTACAATGTTGTCTTAGTTTCTGCTGNCCACTGGAGAGAGGTTCTCAATTCCGTCCTTGATTCCAGACTCCAGTTCTACCTTTTAGGCTTACATCGATGGAAGAGGTTGGTGAAGAAAGGTCATGCAACATATTTTAAGTACTTACTTATTTAGTTGGAGTGTAGTTGCTTTACAATGTTGTCTTAGTTTCTGCTGTGCAGAAAAGTGAATCAGCCACAGGTATACATTTATTCCCTCTTCCTTGGGTTTCACGCGTCACATTTTAATACGAGTAAGTGTAAGTGCGTGCGTGCTAAGTTGTTCCAGTGCTGTCCGGCCCTTTGCGACCCCAGGGACTGTAGCCCACCAGGCTCCTCTGTCCACGGGATTCTCCAGGCAAGAACACTGGAGCAGGGCGTCATGCCGTCCTCCAGGGGATCTTGTGGACTCGGAAATGGAACCTGCGTCTCTTATGTCTCCTGCCTTGGGAGGCGGGTTCTTCACCACTAGCGCCCCACGGGGAGTTCAGTATCCCTAAGTAGGGTCAATAGCTTCCAGCCTGAGCCTGGATGCATGCATTCTGTCCTCCTTCCCAACGACTTTGAGAATTGCTGCCCATTCCAACGCTGGAAGCTCACAGCTAAGCAGCACTGTGGCTCTGAATTTACTGAAATGTTGAGCCCTCAACTGCTGCTGCAATCATGCCGTTTTGATTCGTCTCTGCCCCTGAGCTGTGAAAGCCCCACCCCTGGGAGCCGCCTGCTGGAGAAGTTACTGGTGCTTCTCGCATGGCGGAGCAAGCACATTGGCTCCTATCAGTTCCTTGAGAAGCAGTCAGCCCAGGAGACCCCCAGAGAGTGCAGTCGCAGGCCCCTGTGCTGGGGAGGAGCCCTCAGCGCTCTCACAGCAAACTTGGGGTGGTCACCGGCCGCCTCGCCTCACTGGTGCACAAGATGGACCATGAGATGAAGCAAAAGAGGGTCCCAAAGATGGCCGACTTTCAGGCTCGTTTAAACCATATGGCCAGCCTTGTTGCCTAGGTTATAAAGAAGCAGGTATCCGTCCTAAAGTTTTGATGAATAAAATCCAAACAGCATTTTTTCAGGAAAGGAGCTGCATCTGGCCAACTTTAGCCAGCAGCTCTTCTTGGCCTTGGCGATGAGCTAGCAAATTTATAATATATATGTATATATATATATATATATATATATA
>SJYA01011229.1:0-12431 GCA_006410615.1 Neotragus moschatus
GAAGGTGTCCAGGAACCACAACTAGAGAGCCTGTGTGCCCCAACTAAGACCCGATGCAGCCAAATAAACACATACACACACACACACGAAGGTGTCCAGGAACCACAACTAGAGAGCCTGTGTGCCCCAACTAAGACCCGATGCAGCCAAATAAACACATACACACACACACACGAAGGTGTCCAGGAACCACAACTAGAGAGCCTGTGTGCCCCAACTAAGACCCGATGCAGCCAAATAAACACATACACACACACACACGAAGGTGTCCAGGAACCACAACTAGAGAGCCTGTGTGCCCCAACTAAGACCCGATGCAGCCAAATAAACACATACACACACACACACGAAGGTGTCCAGGAACCACAACTAGAGAGCCTGTGTGCCCCAACTAAGACCCGATGCAGCCAAATAAACACATACACACACACACACGAAGGTGTCCAGGAACCACAACTAGAGAGCCTGTGTGCCCCAACTAAGACCCGATGCAGCCAAATAAACACATACACACACACACACGAAGGTGTCCAGGAACCACAACTAGAGAGCCTGTGTGCCCCAACTAAGACCCGATGCAGCCAAATAAACACATACACACACACACACGAAGGTGTCCAGGAACCACAACTAGAGAGCCTGTGTGCCCCAACTAAGACCCGATGCAGCCAAATAAACACATACACACACACACACGAAGGTGTCCAGGAACCACAACTAGAGAGCCTGTGTGCCCCAACTAAGACCCGATGCAGCCAAATAAACACATACACACACACACACGAAGGTGTCCAGGAACCACAACTAGAGAGCCTGTGTGCCCCAACTAAGACCCGATGCAGCCAAATAAACACATACACACACACACACGAAGGTGTCCAGGAACCACAACTAGAGAGCCTGTGTGCCCCAACTAAGACCCGATGCAGCCAAATAAACACATACACACACACACACGAAGGTGTCCAGGAACCACAACTAGAGAACCTGTGTGCCCCAACTAAGACCCGATGCAGCCAAATAAACACATACACACACACACACGAAGGTGTCCAGGAACCACAACTAGATACCTGTGTGCCCCAACTAAGACCCAATGCAGCCAAATAAACACACACACACACGAGAAGGTGTCCAGGAACCACAACTAGAGACCTGTGTGCCCCAACTAAGACCCGATGCAGCCAAATAAACACGCACACACACACACACACACACACACACACACACAACTAGAGAGCCTCTTTGCCCCAACTAAGACCTGATGCAGCCAAATAAACACACACACACACACACACACACACACACACACAACTAGAGAGCCTCTGTGCCCCAAATAAGACCCAATGCAGCCAAATAAACACACACACACACAAAGAAGGTGCTCCCTGAGGCAGAGCCATGAGTTGTCCAGTGAACAGGGACTGTGTGCCTGCTGTGTGCTGTCACCCAGCTACTGCCCTGCTCACAGGCTCCAGGTTCCTCCCTGTGCTAGAGGTAAGTGGCAAACCCCTAAACAAGGACGAGAACCTGCACACTGTGAAGGGAAAACGAGCAGGACGGACAGGATCTTCTCCAGGAACATCTGCCTCCAGGGTTCCTCAACTCAGTAAAGACTGCTCCGTGTGAGAGCCCTCCCAGCCCAGTCCCTGGTTCGGCTGGATTACAGTGGGAACAGTTACTGCTGTTCACTGCTCGGTTACATCTGACTCTGCTCACTCAGCCATGTCTGACTCTTGGCTAGCTTGGTCGTGTCCAATTCTCTGCAACTCTATGGACGGCAACACGTCAGGCTTCCCTGTCCTTCACTGCCTCCCAGAGTCTGTTCAAGCTCATGTCCATTGAGTCGGGATGCCATTCAACCATCTCATCCTCTGTCGCGCTCTTCTCCTCCTGCCTGGCACAGTGGGAACAGTGCCAGCTTCAAAACACTGAGTTAGAAGTATTTCTTTTCAACACAGAAAACTCACAATCTTTCTTAGCAGCTCTCTTCCTTGAGAGGAAAAAAATCTCATGGCCCCTGTACCTCCAAGAACAAGAAAGGGCCGACACAATTCATCGAGTTTCAACAGGGCCTTGCCTCATCTTTGAAGAACTCAGAAGTAAAAAAAAAAAAAACACATCATGGCCTAGTGGAGTCATAAATCTAGCTTCAAATCCCAGCTCTGCCACCTACTAAGTTGATAACTTTAAGCATAGTACTTAAGGTCTTTTGGCCCCAATTTCCTCAGTTTCAAACCAGAGATAATAAACTCCATCTTATCAGAATCTTGTGGGTGTTAGGTGAAAGCGGACTTTTTACTCCATTGGGGTGCTTGCCCTGCCTAAAGCTCCTTCAAAGCAAACTGGTAATATTCCCAACCAATGTTTGGGGACAGCCCTTGGCAACGGTTTTCTGCACGCATGCACACACATGGGTTCACATGCATGCACGCACGCACACCACACACACACACACACACACACACACTCCATCCACCAAAACCTGAGAATCTGACGGGACCAGGAGCGGGAACTTGACCTAAATACAACTAATCCCCATGCTGGCCTTCAACCATGGTTTAATCTCAGAGATGATGGTTAATTAGTTCAGCCACTCCAATTCTCTTGAAGAGTTGAACTTGGAAGTAGAGCTTGCTGTCAGCAGGGAGTGAAGCAGACAGACCCCAAGACANACTTGACCTAAATACAACTAATCCCCATGCTGGCCTTCAACCATGGTTTAATCTCAGAGATGATGGTTAATTAGTTCAGCCACTCCAATTCTCTTGAAGAGTTGAACTTGGAAGTAGAGCTTGCTGTCAGCAGGGAGTGAAGCAGACAGACCCCAAGACAGAGGAGGAAGTTGGGGAGTAGCGGGGTTAACAGTGAGGGCAGACATCCAGAATGACACACCACAGCCCCTCAGCAGAGGCTTCCAGAGCCAGTGGGGATCCAGATACCTTCTAATTCCAGTCTCTAGCTGCCCAGTTCCCTGCTCTTCCTGCAACGGACTGTTCCCTTTTTCCCTCGGATTTAACAACAAACTTTCTATGACCTGAAGTTCCTTGTGAGCAGAGGTAACAGGTTAGGAGCCTGTATCCATCTGAGAGAGAGACAGAGAACCATTCACCAGACAGCTTCATAGGGCCTCGCTGAGCAGACTGGGAGAAAGGACACAATTCNTCCCTTTTTCCCTCGGATTTAACAACAAACTTTCTATGACCTGAAGTTCCTTGTGAGCAGAGGTAACAGGTTAGGAGCCTGTATCCATCTGAGAGAGAGACAGAGAACCATTCACCAGACAGCTTCATAGGGCCTCGCTGAGCAGACTGGGAGAAAGGACACAATTCATCTGACAAAGAAAGGTTTCAGATGCCTTTCGGAGATCCAGGCCAGGCAAGGAAACAACCCCGGGGAGGGTGCCCCCGTTATGACAGGTATAAGATGCCTTCAAGAAGGTCTGTGAAGTGAAACACCAAGTCGCATCCCAAAGCCCTCATACATCTCTGCCACCACTGAGGGGGAAAATAATACTTTCAATGCTTCTTAGGGTTGAAATGAGAAGCAAGGTTGCTGGTTTTCTGTTTGGGATAAATTTTTATTATGGCATTGAAAAACACAAAGCAGACTACGCAAGCCCCCTCAAGACACAAATCGAAATAAGACCAAAAAGTCTCCAAGCAAAGCCTCCCTGCTCTCTCCACCCAAACACATAATTTAGAAAATGACATTCCAAATAACTTGCCGCATCGATCACACAGGAGCCACTGCACGAAGCCTTTCCCAACACCCGCCTCCTCCAGCCTGGCCTCCAACCCCAGGCCAGCCCTTCTGGAGCACCTCCGCGGTCCCTTTCCATTTATCACTTATTTTATTCTCTGGCTTGCAAGTCAATCTGTTCCATTTCATGTTTCTGTTTTAAATATGTAAGTTGTAGATTTCAACAGCATGGACAAGGGGCTGCAGCAGACGCCCTGATGTACCTTTCACAGCAACCCACTACAGGGCCTCTCTCCAAACCACATGTAACAGAGCAGAGGTGTTTGCCGCATATTAAAGAGAGGCAGCAGACAAGCACTTCTGACAAATCGAACTGGGGGAGGGAGACAGGGACACACCAGCAGGTCAACCTGTAATTTATCCAGATTTACTCTTCCTCGGTCCCTTGTGGCTCAGACGGTAAAGAACCTGCCTGTAATGTGGGAGACCCAGGCTCAATCCTTGGGTTGGGCAGAACCCCGGGAGAAAGGAATGGCTATCCACACCAGTGTTCTTGCCTGAGAAACCCCATGGACAGAGGAGGCTGGCGGGCTATATACCCTCTTTGTCTATGGGGTCACAAAGAGTTGGACACGACTGAGCAACTAGCACACTTGTCCTCAGACCACTACTCAGCTGAGCTTGAAAACTCTTGCTCCTGAGAGCTTTTCTTTCAGCCACCAAAAGACCAAGGTTCAAAGCAGCTGCTGATTTGATAAAGTATTCACTTCTCATGGGTGGGAATGAACAGAAAAACCCAGCTCTGAAGCCACTGGCGAGGGTCCATCCGCTATGTTATGAGAAATCCCTGGGATAACACTCAGGCCTCTGTTTCGAGCTCCATGGATTTCAGCCTATTCTCTCAGTGCGCAAGATTCAATGCCTTCCTGGCACTGAAAGGCAACAGCTCAAGGTGATGAGCAGTGAATCACAACAAACGTCACTGAGTGTTTCCTTGCAGCCTATAAATAAAATCTGAATCTCTGAGGTCTGAACATCTCAAGGTTATTCATTTCTAAACCACTCTGGGAAGGATAAACACACAGTCAAAAGACAGGTGGTTTATGATGAACAAAATTTCTTAATGCCTAAAAACTCCCATTTTAATTCTCAGGGACTTTATACTCAAGTACTGTAGACCTTCAACGTTTTACTGCCTATGTTACCCTCCCAAAGTTTCGTTTTCCAGCAGGGTTTGGAAAGTAACAGAAGTGAGCAACAAAACCGCAGCTGCAGGGAAAAGCTTGGGTTCTGAATTATTTTTAAATGATTAAGTGGATAAAGCGGGTTGAAGAGATCTAATTCCTCATTATGCCACAAAGAAACTTCAAAACATTTACACAACAAATGGTACATAACATTTCAGGGATCTGGGTCACTTTAAGCAGGGAGTTAGGAGTTACTCAATTTGTTAGGAGTATCTGCCTAGGCCCTCTCCTCTAACCCCAAATCCTCCAGCTCAAGGGTGAGACCCGCAGCCAAGTTGGTGTTTAGGTGAGCCTGGCTGCCCTGCTCACCTTTGCTGACTGGGTTGAGCCCATCACATTTTCTCCTCTAGGAATTTAAATCAGGACTAGAAAATGCTAAATGAATTTCTCTAGTTGCTTCCATCACTGGGACACAAACTCAGGAGGTAAAAAGCAGCCCAGTTTAGCTACAAGGAACAAAAGCCAGTTCAGGAAGAGAAAGAAAGTGCTGAGCAGGCATTCCTGTTCCTGGTCTGAGGGCAGGTTCAGCTGAGGTTCCTTAAGGTATCACACCCCTTTAGATAAATTTCCCCTTTTATTTACTCTGGCTTCCCAAGTGGCACAGGTGGTAAATAACCCACCTACCAATGCAGAGACATAAGAGACCCAGGTTCAATCCCTGGGTTGGGAAGATCCCCTGGAGAAGGAAATGACAACCCACTCCAGTATTCTTGCCTGAGAATTCCCATGGACAGAAGAGCTTGGTGGGTTACAGTCCACGGAGCTGTAAAGAGTCGGACACGACTGAAGCAACTTTAGCACGCAGAGGTTTCTCTTGGTTGTCAACTATTTCAATCGGGGCTAGGGCTACAGCAGCATAAGCACAGGGTAAGTAATACTAGAGTCATCCTTCAGCAAGTGAAAACAGAATAAGATAATCATCAAAATTCAGAGTCCGAAAACCGACTGTGATCAAAAAAGATGGAGCTGACAAGCCATTTGAGAATCTGATTCCTACTTCTGTCACGTATTTATTATAGCATCTGGGGTCAAAATCGAAAAGCCTCAAGTTTCCGTGTGTCAAGTGGGAAACACCTCCCTTCCAAGGTCAATCCTTGCTGTCCTCCCTGTCCCCAGCCGCACTGACATGCAGCAGAGGCCGGCATCTCTTGCGTTTCCCCTTGAGTGTTAATTTGCTCACGTTAAGCTTTTACTCAAAAGCCTGCAGTGGCTTCCAACTGCTTGACATGTCAAATTAAAACACCCAATAAAGCGCTGCACCCATTCGTTTTGCATTATCCAGCCACTGTCATGACCTATTAACGCCTCAACTCACAGCCGGCCCTAGAGTCAGCTCTCGTGTTCACCATCCCACGGTCACTCCAAGTTGAAAGCACGGCGCTTGCTAGTGCTTCCTCTTGGAAGCAACACTTTATACCAGTTATCTTTTAATTTCTATAGGTTAGATTCCTTCTCTCTATAATAAGGAGGCTGGGGCTTGACCACTGGCTTTTAGTTTTTTTCCTGCTTTAACTCATATAAGATATGTGGCAAGAATACAAAAAAATTACATTATAACATATGAAAACAAGATAACCTATGTCATACTAATGAATAGAATACCCAGAAAGAGATTGCTATTGGCTCGGCTGCCGTGGCAGAGGTAGGACGTGAGCTAAGCCATGAGGTGAGGAAGGTCACGGATCAACAGAAGGATGTATGCTTATATCACTTAAGCTTTCACTTACATTTGTGTCCGTTGTTGACAAATGGTGTTAACCAATGGTGTTAACCTTTAAGAAAAACTCATATGAAGAGACTGTACTGGGAAGGAGGAAGAAAGGAACTATTCTAAAAATCTATCAAACACTTATTGAGAAAAGGTGTCTAAAAGGCAAAAGACAGTGTTAAAGGCGGAACCCAGAAGTGAGCGGAAGCAGTCCACGGCGTCTAACCTCGGAGACCAGAGACCACAGCTGCTTTGCTCACACTGCACTCCCAAACCCTGAGGGCCCCTTGCTGAACGCTCAACAAACACTTCTCGAGAGAATACACAAATATACCCCATACCTTCAAGGACTTATGGTATTTTTAACGGAGGATAAAAGAAAGAGACTGTGTTCTCCTTCCTTCCCAAGATTCCTAACAAACATGGAATCAAATTCACTTAAAGACAGTCCTCCTAGGGATAACAGAGAAACGAATGTAAACCTCACACAATAACCATTTTATACAATAAATGATCAAATCCCACCATGTTAACAAGTAAGCAAATCTGTCACTTGTCTCATTGTCTACGCTGATGTATTAGCCAAGGATGAGCCTTTTAATAAAAAAGAATAAGTCCCTCTCCACAGTGGGAAGCCCAAATCTCCTGATACACAGGCGGCCCTTCGCATCATCAGTTTGCAGTTGGTCAAATCTGCGGATGCTGGAACCCTGGTTCGGAGGGTGGACTATACAATGGCCATTTTATTAAAGGGACTGAAGCGTCTGTGGGTTCTGGTATCAGCGGGGGGTCATGGAGCCAGTCCCTCATGATACCGAGGGACAAATGTATATACTCATTTGTTTCAAAGTGCCACATCCTCTTAAGTTGATTTTCCTCTCCAACTGCCTCACCTATAGGCAACTGTCACGGGCAAGATCCGTGTTGTCCAAACGACAAACAGTTCCCTTAAACCAAATGTATTACCATAGCAACAAAGGGACCACATTTGCCAGCTGTCTACCTGCCACACCCCATCAATTATTTAACATGCCCGCACTACAGTGACACTGTATAAAATGATCGTGCTCATTAGCAGCAAGAGTCAGCTCTGGGGAAAACCACAAACATCAGACAGCTAAACTGGTCACAAACCAAACACATGCATACACACACACCCACCTTGACGGTGATGCCAGAGATCACAGTGCAAAGGGAACAGGGAGAACTAAATGTTCTTAAATTTCAGCTTCCACTTTAGAAAGATATGAGCCAAATCCCCCAGTTCTTTTTTTTTTTTTCCTTAAAAAAGAGAAAGGCATAAAATGACTTTATAAATAAAATGACTATAGCAATGTTATCAAAAGCTGCTGAAAACAGGATGATTAGATGAGAAGATCAGAGAGCCAAAGGATGAGATTTATCTTGTACGATTCTGGCTTTGGTTTTTGTTCTGTCCCAGGTTCTGGCTCAGGAGGAGACTGGAAAATTGGATACTGAAAGAGGGTGTGTACAGCAGCCCGGAAGCCAGCTGGGACCGTCCTCTCACCCAGCCTGGGGAAACCTCTACTGACTGCCCCCAGGGAGATTCCTGGACAGAAAACTGAGCACATCCCCCTGGCTCGGTGGGAAAGGAATGTGTCTCTCATCAAGAATAACCAGAGATTAAGTTCATGTAGGAGTCTTGCAACTCACACGCTAAAACCTCAAGGCCAATACTACACCTAATAATCTACCTTACATCATCCAGTGGGTTTCACCCAGACAGGGGCTGGGTTACGGTGGCCCCTGTGCCCCTAGTCACAATGCCCTGGGAACAAGGTTGTCCTTGAAGGCTATAATTTGCGTTGCAGCTGGAATGGAGGATAAATGGCTTTGACTGCCTATGTTATGGTCTTTCTTGTCACCCCTTGGAAAGAAGAGGAAAGAGGGAAGATTCTAACATATTTATATTAAACCACAGTCTGATAATGAAGTGAAAGTCGTTCAGTCGTGTCCAACACTTTGCAACCCCGTGGATGATACAGTCCATGGAATTCTTCAGGCCAGAATACTAGAGTGTGGGTAGCCTTTTCCTTCTCCAGCAGATCTCTTCCCGACCCATAAATCAAACCAGGGTCTCCTGCTTTGCAAGCAGATTCTTTACCAACTGAGCTATCAGGGAAGCTTCACTTTCTGATAATGAAAATTTCACACAAACAAGAGTTCACATTTAGCTAAAAATAACTGACATGACTCAGGAAGGAAACGCTGATAACTGACAGATGAGAAAGCATATATAAAAGTTTGAAAAACCCATTTATACAGAGAGTTCCTATGATGCTCTCCTAGATAGAGTCCGTTATTTTTCTGTTTTGCCAAGATCTAGCTTGCCAAGAGCTGCAGCTAGCAAACTTTTTTTCTAGACTACAGAAATGACTTAATAATTTATGAAGACTCTAGTTTTCTATTACATTAGTCTTTCCACCACAGATATTAACCTTTATTATTGTAAACGCAAGAAAACCTCTTAAAACATTATGATGTACAACTACCTTTCTGTCCACTTGTAGAAAAAAACTAAAATTTTGAAAACATGGGAAAAAAATCAAATATTCACCCCCAAATAACCGTATTTCCCTTTAAAA
This sequence comes from Neotragus moschatus, assembly GCA_006410615.1. Classification (NCBI taxonomy): domain Eukaryota; kingdom Metazoa; phylum Chordata; class Mammalia; order Artiodactyla; family Bovidae; genus Neotragus; species Neotragus moschatus. The sequence continues at coordinate 9,264 of SJYA01011229.1, forward strand.
TCTATCTTCCCCAAGAAAAGCATCACAAATATTGAAAATGATGTCTAGGGTGGCCTATTCCCCACAAACTGCTGCTGCTGCTGCTAAATCACTTCAGTCGTGAGACCCCATAGAAGGCAGCCAACCAGGCTCCTCTGTTCCTGGGATTCTCCAGGCAAGAATACTGGAGTGGGTTGCTACTTCCCTCTCCAAGATAAAGACTCATGCTGCTGCTGCTGCTGTCGCTTCAGTCACGTCCGACTCTATGCGACCCCATAGACGGCAGCCCACCAGGCTCCCGTGTCCCTAGGATTCTCCAGGCAAGAACACTGGAGTGGGTTGCCATTTCCTTCTCCAATGCATGAAAGTGAAAAGTGAAAGTGAAGTCACACAGTCGTGTCCGACTCTTAGCGACCTCACGCTCCTGTAAGTGAATAAATTATCAAGTAAAGGAGCAAAGAGTTTAGAGACACTTTACACAGTGGTCCAATTTTATTTATATACCTACATAAAATAAGAACATATGCCTTGAGGATCATTTACACAACTAAATGTCTTGCTGCTCACCATATGAAAAAGCTTAAGGTGGATAACCTCTCACATCTGACAGTACGCAGGACATGAGTCATGACCGCTGTTCCATTTCTGTAATTGAGTGAATGCCTTTAGACAACTGATCAAATATCTGCCTCTCATTTTCAGTAACTTGACATGCATGCAAATTCATGTTTACGACATATTATGGGACCCATGGAGAATGGTACGTTCTTAGAAAGTCCTTTTCAAGCTTTTAGTCTTTCTGCTTTCTACTCTAATAATTTTGGTTGACAATATAAGAGAGATGACCCATAAATGACATTTAGAAGCAAAGTGGACATTCTTCTCCCAGTGATGAGGACTTCACAGCTGTTGGTCACAGTAAGCACTCTACCTTCTTGCCAACAGCAGACACTCTCACTTGTCACAGAACGAAAAATCAGAATACACTATGGAAAGCTAACAATAATGCTGAACTTGTGCACATTTGCCTTCAGTTTTGTTTATAAATTATTTCTGCCACTTGCAACGTAAATAATCAAAGATTAAACAAGAGAAGTAACGAATCACATTTTTAATTGAAGTTTAGCTGATGTACAATATTATGTAAGTTACAGGTGTATAATGAGTCATAATTTTTAAAGGCTATACTCTAGTTATAGTTGTTTAAAATACTGTCTATATTCCCTGTGTTGTATATCTTTGTAGCTCACTTTACATGCAACAGTTTGTACATCTTACCCCACTAGCCTAGATAGTCCCTCATCCTTCTCTCTCCCCATTAATAACTACTGTTTTGTTCTGTGAGTCCATTTCTTTTGTGTTATATTTACTAGCTTGTTTTATTTTTTTTAGATTCAACATATAAGGAATATCATATAGTATTTGTCTTTCTCTGACTTCTTTCACTTAGCAAGAAAATGATTTTAAATAGCAAAACATTATAAACTTCAAAATGCCCAACAAAAGCAAACTGATTCTATATAATTATAGACATTCATACAATATACAACTATGAAAAGTGGTACAAGACAAGAGTAATCAAAGTAGATTAATGGAACAGAACAGAGGGTCCGAGAAGCACACCCTCATGAATACGGTCAAGATCGTCAACAAACATGTCAAGGCAATCCAACTGTTCAGTTATGTCCCACTCTGGGACTCCATGAACTTCAGCACACCAGGCTCCCTACTTCTTCACTGTCTCCCACAGTTTGCTCAGATTCGTGTCCATTGAGTCAGTGATGCGATCCAACCATCATCATCTGCCACCCCCTTCTCCTACCTTCAGTCTTTTCCAATGAGTCAGCTCTTTGATTCAAGTGGCCAAAATATTGGAGCTTCAGCTTCAGCATCAGTCCTCCCAATGAATATTCAGGGTTGATCTTTACCATCTAACGCTTTGATCTCCGTGCAGTCTAAGGGACTCTCAAGAGTCTTCTCCAGCACAATTCAAAAGCATCAATTCTTTGGCACGCAGACTTCTTTATGATCCAACTCTCACATCGGAAAATGACTACTGGAAAAACCATAGCTTTGACTATATGGACGTTGGTTGGAAAAGCGATCTCTCTGCTTTTTAATACACTATCTAGATTTTTCATAGCTTTCCTATCAAGGAGCAAGTGTCTTTTAATTTCATGGCTGCAGTCACCATCTCCAGCGATTTTGGAGCCCAACAAAATAAAGTCCGTCACTGTTTGTATTGTTTTCCCATCTATTTGCCATGCAACGATGGAACCAGATGCCATGGTCTTAGTTTTTTTAATGCTGAGTTTTAAGCCAACTTTTTCACTCTCCTCTTTCACTTTCATCATGAGGCTCTTTAGTTCTTCTTCTANGATTTTGGAGCCCAACAAAATAAAGTCCGTCACTGTTTGTATTGTTTTCCCATCTATTTGCCATGCAACGATGGAACCAGATGCCATGGTCTTAGTTTTTTTAATGCTGAGTTTTAAGCCAACTTTTTCACTCTCCTCTTTCACTTTCATCATGAGGCTCTTTAGTTCTTCTTCTATTTCTGCCATAAGGGTGGTGTCATCTGTATATCTGAGGTTATTGATATTTCTCCCGGCAATCTTGATTCCAGCTTGTGCTTCTTCCAGCCAGCATTTCTCATGATGTACTCTGCATATAAGTTAAATAAGCAGGGTGATAATATACAGCCTTGACGTATGCCTTTTCCTATTTTGAATCAGTCTGTTCCACATCCAGTTCTAAGTGTTGCTTCCTGACCTGCATACAGGTTTCTCAAGAGGCAGGTCAGGTGCTCCGGTATTCCCATCTCTTTCAGAATTTTCCAATTTGTTGCAATCTACACAGTCAAAGGCTTTGGCATAGTCAACAAAGCAGAAATAGATGTTTTCTGGAATTCTCTTGCTTTTTCAATGATCCAAGGGATGTTGGCAGTTTGATCTCTGGTTCCTCTGCCTTTTCTAAAACCAGCTTGAACATCTGGAACTTCACGGTTCACTTACTGTTGAAGCCTGGCTTGGAGAACTTTCAGCATTACTTTACTAGTGTGTAAGATGAGTGCAACTGTGTGGTAGTTTGAGCATTCTTTGGCATCACGTTTCTTTGGGATGGAATGAAAACTTACCTTTTCCAGTCCTGTGGCCACTGCTGAGTTTTCCAAATTTGCTGGCATATTGA
>SJYA01011230.1:0-12843 GCA_006410615.1 Neotragus moschatus
TAAAGAATCTGCCTACAATGCAGGAGACCCAGGTTCGATCCTTGGGTCGGGAAGATTCCCTGGAGTAGGAAATGACTACCCACTCCAGAATTCTAGCTCGGAAAATTCCATGGACAGAGGAGCCTTATGGGCTACAGTCCATGGGGTCACAAAGAGTCAGACACGACTGAGCCACTCACACCTTGTCACTTTTCTGCGAGCAATGCTTACCCTCAACGTACACTCCCATGCCGACACGTTCAACTCTAGGCTATGCGAGTGTGCCTGTACCCACACGTTTCTGCAGCATCCGCATGTATGCGCATGTGCGTGTGGCTGAAACAGTGTAACCTGACACCCTCACCCTACGTAGGCTGTGCATTCTAATCTATTGTACTCTATTCCATTCTCATTTTGTTTTTATTGGCTGCTGGCTGTGACATCTCAGTTGATTTCAGGACTTACTGGTGGTTGAGATCCTGGCAGATTGTTGCTGGAGAACAGATCTTACAGGTGTGGGTAGGGAGCCCTGAGGCCTATGAACCAGCCAAGGATTTCCTGGAGTAGGGTGGGGTGGGCTGCTTCTAGTGGCTTCTGCTTTGGGGCCCCTCCCCCTTTCTCCTGGCCTTGACCTCTGCTTCCCTTTGTTTGCCTCAGACTCATTTTTTTCTTTAAACCTCAGTGTATGCACACTCAGTCGTGTCCAACTCTTTGCAGCCCCATGGACTGTAGTCCTTCAGGCTCCTCTGTGCATGGGAGTCTCCAGGCAAGAATAGTGCACTGGGTTGCCATTCCCTACTCCAGGGACTGAACCTGTGTCTCTTACATCTCCTGCGTTGGCAAGAGGACTCTTTACCACTGAGCCACCTAAGATTCATAAAAGAGAGTAGGGAAATATAATCTAATTTTGAAAGTTCTAAATTCAGAAAATTCCAAANGGGTTGCCATTCCCTACTCCAGGGACTGAACCTGTGTCTCTTACATCTCCTGCGTTGGCAAGAGGACTCTTTACCACTGAGCCACCTAAGATTCATAAAAGAGAGTAGGGAAATATAATCTAATTTTGAAAGTTCTAAATTCAGAAAATTCCAAATTCGAAAAACACTATCTCAAAAATAGTATTGGCAAAAGCAAAATTTTTCAAGGAAACACGAACAAACAAAACACACAAGCACGGAACATCCATTTCGAAGATCAGACAGAACATTTACGCCTCAAAGACACAGAGAAAGGCAAGTTTCCCCCAGAAGGCCTTTGTTAAAGTCCGAAAAGATATTTTTACTAGGTCAGCTTATAACATTAATTGATGCAACTTAACTGCATATGCAATGAAACAGCTAGCTCAGGTTTCAGGGTGAGATCTTCTTTAATTAAAGCTCAGGCTATCGTCTTAGCCCTTCGCCCCGAAGGCTGCTGAGTCTCTGTGGGGTCCCCTCCACCTGGGCCTGCACTAGCTGCCTGTGAGAGACCAGGGGGAGACCTCACTGGCTGCCAGCACCTAGCCTCGGGGTCATGGCCACAGCAGACAGGGCGGCTCATCGAGGCATCTCTGTGAAGCTGCTCAATCATCACCCCGGTTTTCAGAGCAGGAAACCCCGCCCCTGCAGCTCTCTGACTCACCCTGTCTCCAGGCCCTGCTGCAAGTAGGGTAAAGGGTTTCTCTCCAGCCCAGACCTGCCAGGCTCCCAAGCCTGCAGTTTTCATCTCTGCCCCCTCCAGACTCTTCTTTGCTTTTTTGGAAACCATGGTTAAAGGGAAGAGCTCTGACAACGTCCTTGGAGCGAGGATGCCCTCTGCTTCTTGGGAATTGGCTCCTTAGAGCTCGACGGTCAACTCTGCCTGAGTTCAGAAGCTTTCCAGTAAGTCGTCGAATATGAAAGTGATTTTGCCTTGAAACACACCGGTAGTGATAAAGGCTGCCATCAGTCGGTGATCCTTTGTTCACCTGCTGTTTCCTGGGCTCCTGGCCTGTTCTCTTTGTATCTGTATGTGGTGGGGGTGCCTGTTGGTATTTGACTGGTGGGAAGATGCTTTTGAGCTATGGTGTTGGAAAGACTCTTGAGAGTTCCTTGGACCGCAAGGAGATCCAACCAGTCCATCCTAAAGGAAATCAACCCTGAATAATCATTGGAAGGACTGATGCTGAAGCTGAAGTTCCAATACTTTGACCACCTGTTATGAAGAGGCAATTCATTGGAAAAGACTGTGATGCTGGGAAAGGCTGAGGGCAGGAGGAGAAGAGGACGACGGAGGATGAGATGGTTGGATGGCATCAATTACTCNGGGAAAGGCTGAGGGCAGGAGGAGAAGAGGACGACGGAGGATGAGATGGTTGGATGGCATCAATTACTCAATGGACATGAGTTTAAGCAGACTCTGGGAGACGGTGAAGGACAGGGAAGTCCATGGAAGGACAGTTGCAGTCCATGGGGTCACAAAGAGTCACACACGACTGAGTGACTGAACAGCAACAACGAGGCAGGTGTGGAGTCATACTGCGGAGGTTTGGGTATTTCTGAGGAGGCAAAGCACTGTCCAGCCACGGGATAGGATGTCCTGTGTGGGTCATGAGCTCCCCACTATCGGAAGTGTCCAGATTACCCAGAAGACCTCCTGGAATGCGTGATTTGGAATACCCAAGAGGTAGCGTGGGGCCTGTACACAGGAAGTGCTCAATAAATGCTTGTTGGATAAGTGAGTTTCTGAGCTTGGGTGCCCCCTTTCTGCACTGATGAATCTCGGAATAGGGTGAATGTTAGAAAAGACATTGAGGGATTTTTCGGTGAATTCATCAGCCCTTCATCTTCAAAACCAGCCCAGCCAGAGGGTGGCCACCTTTCCTCAAACTCAGCTCAGCTGCTCATGTTGAGGACTTCAGATGCCTCATAATCAGGAAGTTCTTAAGGTGCTGTCTTGGGTCCCTTCTCTTTTTTTGGCCACACCATGGAGCATGCAGGATCTTAGTTCCCCCACCAGGGATGGAACCCACGGCCCCTGCAGAGTCTCAGCCCCTGGACCACCAGGGCAGCTCCTCGAGTCCCTCCTGCCATGAGCGAAGTCCACTTCCCTTGGCATGCTCGCCAGCACTGAAGATGTGATTGTGCCTGTGCCCATACACGTGTGGACAGTGCTTTCTGACCTGTCCTGTCCTGTCCTGGCTGGAGGAGATCCATCCTCCACGGAAGGGAGCACTTGCATGAGGCTACCTCCTTCTACGTTGGTCCTAGAGCCGAGGTTGGCACATCCTATTCTGAGGGCCACATCCGGCCTGCCGCCTGGGGCTGGATTTTTGTGAATGAAATTTATTACAACACCGTAAACGTCATACATACTGTCTGTGGCTGCTTCGTGCTGCAAAGGCAGAGCTGACCACAAGGCCCATGAAAACGAAACCGTTTACTCACCTGGCCCTTAGAGGAAGTTTCTGGCTTTGATCTGCAGCAAAAACATTCAACATAAAGGCTGAAAACATGAGCAGATATTGCACAGGACACCCTGAAATGTACGGTCTCAGTAAGATCGGCTATGTGGTCAAAATGGTGAGGAGCAGAGTGATTCCAGCTGTAGTTATGAGCCCCAGAGCACTGAAGTCAAGGACCCAACAAGTACTTGTATGTACAATCATGGCAGCGTTACTCACAATAGCCAAAAGCTGGGGATTACCCAATGTCCACTAGCGGACAAACTGTGACATTTCCACACAAAACACTACTCTTCAGCGACGGCAAAAGATGAAGTCCTGACGCATGCTTCAGCATGGATGATCCTCAAAAACATTATGCTAATTCAAAGAACTCAGATGCGAAAGGTCATATTTTGGGATTTAATATAATTCCATGTTTATGAACTGTCCAGAATAGGTAAATCCAAAGAGACAGAAACAATTAGTGTTTTCCAGGAGCTGGGGGTACGGGAAAAGGGGGTGACTGTTTAATAGTTGCAGGGTTTCATTTTGGGCTGATGGAAAAGGCCTGGAACTAGAGAGAAGTGATGGTTGTATAACACTGTGAATACGAGCCTCTGAATTGTTCACTTTCAAATGGTCAATTTTCTGTAGTGTGAATTTCAATTCAACTGGAAAACCTGATAGGGATGCTACGCAGTATGATACATCCCCGAGTGGCAGCTGTGGCCTCAGAGTCCAGAGTGTGAGAGACTCCCTTTGCCTGTGATGCGTTTGGGCTTGTGCGTCTGTGACGTTCCTGAGTCCCTTACAAGGCAACACCATGACCATGGTTTTCTCAGGGCAGAGTTCTTTAAGGTAAGCAACTAGAACCTCATTATCCCTCTTCAGAATTTTTCCTTCATGTACATCTGGTCAATTGCTGCTTAAATTCCCATTCCAACCTTCCTGGTCCTTAAAGTTTCCTGCACGAACGACAGTTGTTTAGACAGAAGTCACAGTGCATCCGTGTTAGAGGCACACACCCTTTTGAGAGGCGTAGGCGGGGAGGGAAGGCAGAGAATGAGGTGGAAATGCATTAACGTTGAAGGGTCCTGTTGCAAGGTTCTCTAAGGGCTAGGATGGGGAATAGGAGAGGCTGAGAACTGTGGTCAGAGAGTAGGTCCCTGTGAACGGTTAGCATGAAGACAAGGGAGGGATAATTTGCTGAAGACATGCTTGCTGTGTTATGCAGTTTTAGAGGCACCATAACCCGATGGATATATGGTGCATTGTACACAACCTGAGCAACTGTACATGGTGGTCTTGCGTGAAAATCAGTTCACCAGACTGAGTAACTTTAACTTTGGTGTTCAAGTTGTAGACTTATCTGAGATCATTATCTCACCTAACACTCAAATATTTCATGGGACATACTTATACTGAATAATTACTGTTTATATTATAAATAAATATATTACACTTTTATCTGAAATTCGAGTTTAACTGGGTTTCCTGCAGTTTTATTTATAAAATTGACAGTTGTGTATCTAATGCATCCTTCAGACACTGGAACTATACTTGTGAGATGCCAAGTCACTCATGTGGGTCTGGAACCCAAGCTGGACTGACATGTCTGAGTAATGGAAAATAAACCCGTTATAGGAGCTGTTGGAATTCTGGTCTGTGTTAGTTTCCTAGGGCCTTTGTAACTTTGTTTATAAAACAAAGTCTCCCTAGTGGCTCAGACTATAATGAATCTGCTTGCAATGAGGGAGACCTGGGTTCAGTCTCTGGGTCAGGAAGATCCCCTGGAGAAAGAAATGGCAACCCACTCCAGTAATGTTGCCTGAAGAACCCCACGGACAGGGGAGCCTGGAGAGCTACAGTCCACGGGGTCCGAAAGAGTCGGACACGACTGAGTGACTAACACTTCCACTTCTTTGTAACAAAGCGCCACAACCTTGGTGGCTTAGAACAATAGACGTTTCTTCTTTCACGGTTTTGGAGGGTTGAAGTCTGAGCTCCAGGTGTCAGAGGGCCAGTGCTCGCCCTGAAGGTGCTGGGGAAGGATCTGTCCAGGTATCTGCCTCAGTTTCTGGGGCCCCAGATGGTCCTCGGCTTGTCATAGCATAGCATCAACGTTCATCTCTTCACAGCTTTCCCCCTGTGTGTGTCCAATTACCTGACACTGGTCACGTTGGATCAGGGCCCACCCCCATGAGCTAATTTTAATGTGGTTACCACGGTGAAGACCTAATCTCCTGATAAGGTCACCTTCTGAGGTCCTGGGAGGTCTCAGTCTGATTTGTTGTTGTTGTTTATTTGCTCAGGTGTGTCTGACTCTTTTGCAACCCCGTGGACTGTAGCCCCACCAGGCTCCTCTGTCCATGGGACTTTCTGGGCAAGAATATTGGAGTGAGTTGCCATTTCCTTCTCCAGGGATCGAACCTGGGTCTGCAGGTTTCAAACCAGGGATCAAACCTGGGTCTCCTGCATTGGCAGTCAAGTTCTTTACCACTGAGCTGCCAGGGAAGCCCCCTTGGTATCACTGGGTGGCTATAAAGAATCCTATAAACAGAGTGGCTTGTATGTTGTATCTCACTGCCTGGAGGCTGAGAAGTTAAAAATCAAGGTGCCTGATGAGCGTTTGGCTCCTGGTTCACAGAGAGTGCCTTCTTGCTGTGTCCCCAGGTGGTAGAGCGGTGACAGGGCTCTCTGGGGTCCCTTTACAAGGGCACTAATCCCGTCCACAAGGACTCCACCCTCATGACCTCATCACCTCCCAAAGGCCCCACCTGCTAGTACCATTCCCTGAAGGTTAGTGTTTCAACATAAATTTTGGATGGACACAAGCACTCAGTCTAGAGCACAGATGTTAGGATTTCAGCATCTCTCTTTTAGGGAACACTATTCAATTCATAACACGGCTCTAGGTCTGTCCAGGGCCTTTCTTTTCTGAAACTGAGTTGGATGGCTTCCATGTGGAGGGCTGGATAGTCCACATGTATCTGGCCTGTGAACAACTGGTCTTAACTAATGACAGGTCAAAGTGTGGCTGAGAGTCACAGCCCGTCCAGAGGGGTCAGGTCTTGGGAAGGCAGATCATCAGAGGACAGGCACAGAGGTAGCCAGCCCAGCCACGAGGAGGGGCATGTGTCTGCTGGACGTGTGGAAGTTTTCAAGGGAAGGGGCAAACATGCACGCTTACTTCCGCAAAGTAAACATTTCTGGAAACCCTTGCTTCATGGAAAGGGCCCACAAGTTTTGCACAAAATGTTACACAAGCTTTGGAAGTCATGGGTGGAAACTGTTTGCAAAATCCTTCCAGCCTCATACCAAATGTTTGCTTCAGTCTTGAAGCCTGAAACAAACAACCCTTCTGTATCAAAAATGTGGGCTATGTGTAAATACGTAAGCAGCAAGGATATTCTGTATTACAGAGAAAATTATAGCCGTCATCTTATAATAACCTGCCATGGAGTATAATCTGCAAAAATACTGAGCCAGTGTGATGTACACCTGAAACTGACACAGGGTTGTAAATCAACTGTCAGGCAGTGCAGTTCAGCTCAGTCGCTCGGTCATGTCTGACTCCCTGTGCCCATGGACTGCAGCACGCCAGGCCTCCCTGTCCATCACCATCTCCCAGAGTTCACTCAAACTCATGTCCATCGAGTCAGTGATGCCATCCAACCATCTCATCCTCTGCCGATCCCTTCTCCTCCTGCCTTCAATCTTTCCCAGCATCAGGGTCTTTTCCAATGAGTCAGTTCTTCACATCAGGTGGCCAAAGTATGGGCGTTTCAGCTTCAACGTCAGTCCTTCTGATGAATATTCAGGACTGATTTCCTCTAGGATGGACTGGTTGGATCTCCTTGCAGTCCAAGGGACTCTCAAGAGTCTTCTCCAACACCACAGTTCAAAAGCATCAGTTCTTCAGCACTCAGCTTTCTTTAGAGTCCAACTCTCATGTCTGTACATGACTACTGGAAAAACTATAGCCTTGACTAAATGGACCTTTTTTGACGAAGTAATGTCACTTCTTTTTAATATGCTGTCTAGGTTGGTCATGACTTTTGTTCCAAGGAGTAAGCATCTTCTAATTTCATGGCTGCAGTCACCATCTGCACTCATTTTGGAGCCCCCCAAATAAAATCTGCCACTGTTTCCACTGTTTCCCCATCTATTTGCCATGAAGTGATGGGACCAGATGCCATGATCTTCGTTTTCTGAATGCTGAGCTTTAAGCCAAATTTTTCACTCTCTTCTTTCACTTTCATCAAGAGGCTCTTTAATTCTTCTTCAAATCGACTATACTTCAAAAAAAAAATCAGCTAATGAAACATTTGTTCTTTTTCAGCTGTACTTGTGATAAGGAAGAAACTGTATTCTATTGCAAGTTAATCACTAAAGGGATGTTTCCTATAAGCTTAAATTATGCATCATGGCCCATCTCTGGGAACCCTGCTTCCCAGGTGATGAGCATTATTCTAAATTACCTTTGGTGAGCTTATAGGCCCACCTCTGATTGGCTGAAGGGAGGAAAAAATTAGCATACCCCCTGGAGTCTGGTTGGAAATGGGAAATGCTTTACTCTCTCCCTTTTAGTATCTAGAATGAGTTTGAGTAACTCTGGGAGTTCGTGATGGACAGGGAGGCCTGGTGTGCTGCGGTTCATGGGATCGCAAAGAGTTGGAGACGACCGAGTGACTGAACTGAACTGAGTCTAACTCAGGCAAGATGGTTCTTTGGGGAGTGAGCTCACCATCTTCTCAGCTGTCTGTCTTTCTGTCAGTGTTTCTCATTCCAGAGACTCATCACTTGATTTATCAGCCTGTGCGTGGCAAGCAATACGAGCTTGGACTTGGTAACAGAGGCAAAGGTATCATTAGGAAAAAAGTACTAAATGGATCATGCTGGTCAAGGAAAGAATCAGCTGAGGGCTCCAGTCATGCTTGTTGCTTTGATCAGAAATGAGGCTGATATCAGCTTAGGTAAGTATTTTGTTGGACAGGCTTAAAGGTAAATTTAAAGGACAAGCCTCTGATACCTGGAACTAGGTATGTTCAGTCAAGGGTCAGCAGGATAATCTTCAAAGGAAGACCTGGCTAGGCTGAGGGAAAACTTGTGGCAGATAAATATGTGGTACCTTTAGGCCCTTCCTTCTGCTTTCCAGACAGAAGAGATGAGATGATGAGACTATTTTGACAAGCTGATAAGTTGTATGAATTTTCAGAAAAGAGATAATCAGATATAAAATGGTCTTTAAGAATACTTCCAAGAATCATAGCTTTGAAGTTCAGGGAGTTCCTTAGATCAGGGCTGTCCAAGAGAAATGTAATCTAAGGCTTTTTCTATTGGATCTAAAATTTTCTCGCGGCCACATTCAAAAAAAGAAGAAAGAAACAGCAAAATCAGTTTTAATCATATAGCTTATTTATATCCAAATATATCCAAAATATTACCATCGCATCACACGTGTGTGTTAGTTGCTCAGTCGTGTCCAACTCTTTGCGACCTCATGGACTGTAACCCTGCTGGAGTGGGTTGCCATTTTCTTCTCCAGGGGATCTTCCAAACCCAAGGATCGAACCTGTCTCCTGCATTGCAGGAGGTTCTTGACCATTGGGTCCACCAGGGAAGATGGCCTTACTTCTGGGCCCAAATCGCTTAGCTTCTTGGTGTCTCTATTTTCCCATCGATGACATGGAATTTACGTTCCTGGAGGGTCTCTCCTGAGATTGCAGGAGGCATTTTGGAGCCACTAGGGTAGAGCAGGGATGAAGTGCAGGCTCTGTGAGGCACACGCGTCCAGACGCTGCATGGAGATGCCAGAGTGATAATCTCCAAGCCGGGAATTCCAAGGAACCCCCACGTTCAGATTTTACCAGGAGGTCAAACCATCCTCAGGGAGGACTGAGAAAAAAAGAGGAAAACAAAATTAGACAGAACCACAAAGAAATCCAAGAGGTGATGGAGAAAAAAATCCAGCCCAACCCTCCCAGGGGATAAATGATCTGTAGGAATGGACAACCCTGCTGATGGCTGTAGACATGTTTCCAGCCCGTCTGGAACTTTTGAGGCTGGTCGGTAACATGAGCCTTGCTCAGATCTCTGTCAGTAATCCTTTCAAATGCTTTTCGTGCGTTAAAACTTTATTTAAAAATGCTTCACATTATTGTATTGGTTTCTGCCATACATCAACACAAATTGGCCATAGGTATACGTATGTCCCCTCCTGAACCTCCCTCCCACCTCCCACCCCATGACCCCTCTAGGCTGTCTGAGGGCACCAGAGTAGTCCTTTCATTACATTTTAAAGACAGATTTCTAGGAAGTCATTGGCCTACAAACTTCTTTTATGCAAACACTCCATAACGAGTTCCCGGCTGTGGGAGGCAGCTCAGGGCAGGGTCTCTGGGGACATGGTTGCCAGTAGAAATATCGCCAGGCAGGTTCCACCAGTGGTGCAGGGACCGAAAGCCTGATTTCTCATGGAGAAAGGCATGCAAAGAGCACGTCAAGCCCTCTGCATCATACCTTTCTCCAAAGCTGTAAAGGTGAAATGCCCAAGTCATCTCTGGCCAGAAGTTTCTAGAACAATGATTGTGCTGTGTGTGCTCAGTTGTTCAGTCCTGTCTGACTTTTGTGACCCCGCAGACTGTAGCCCACCGAGCTCCTCTGTCCATGGGATTCGCAGGCAGGAATACTGGAGTGGGTTACCGTTTCCTCCTCCAGGGCATCTTCTCGATCCAGGGATGGAACCTGCGCCTCCTGGGTCTCCTGCATTGCAGGGGGATTCTCTACCAGTGTGTAACTGGAGAATGGTGAGCAGCTAATAATAACAAGCCAGGCTCTGTTCCTTTGGGGACATCCAGGTAGTCACGTCTGTGAAATGACTTTGGTAATGAGGACTTCTGAAAGCACAAATAAATCCTTCATTCCATCACATGCTTGCTCCCTTATTTTAAAAACCAAGTGGATACATTCACCATTTCATGCCAAGTGGAAATTTTAAGTGCTAAGATGCATTATGGGATGGGATTAGCCCTTCTGTAGAGAATGTTTCCCAGACACACAGATGAAGAGTCAAGAGCATTACTTCAGATGGCTCATCACTCTCTCAGTTCAGCTCAGTTCAGTCGCTCAGTCGTGTCCGACTCTTTGCGACCCCACAAAACCCAGCACGCGAGGCCTCCCTGTCCATCACCAACTCCCGGAGTTCACGCAGACTCAATGTCCATCGAGTCAGTGACACTCTCTACTCTTCAAAATTAAAATATAAATATTTCCCTCAATTTTCAGTTGTATATGCCCATGGTAAAAGCCAGAAATTAGAGTGTTGACTAAGGAATGAAATTTACTGTAATAATCCCACCAGCCAAGATAATACCTACTGGGGACATTTTGGTCTAGAACATGTTGATTTGAATAGCTTAGATGTTACTGTGTTTACTTTTTTCCTTTTCTACTTAGTATAGTGAAAGTGTTAGTTACTCAGTTGAGTAGATAATGGCATTTGCCCATGTAACTGAAAATTATTTGCAAGCAAGATTTCAAAACAGTTCATTATAAAATTTTAAAATGTACCAAATTCAATAGCAGTTTATCATCAGCGGAAACACTGACAATTATCAGGATGTGGCCAGTCTTGTTTTTAATCCCACAAATCATCCCACCCCCAGAATTTACTGGGAGCAGTTTCAAAGAATCACATAATTTTATCTCTAAATATTTCAGTGTGTAACGGAAAGATGATGAAAATACAGAAAACTTAAATGGTGCCAATGAAACCACAGTACCATTATCTCGTTTAAAAACAAGGACAAATTTTTAGTCAAATTAAAGTAATCATTTTTGTCATCCAGTCAATGCTTACATTTCCCTGAATGTCTTGAGAGTTTTATTTTGTTTTTCACATTTTATTTGAATTGGGATCCAAAAACATTGGACTGTTTGGATTGGTCCATACATCTCTCTCTCATTATTCAGTTATTCTTGTAACTTATTTATTAAAAGAACCAGCACACTTGTCCTGTCCTTTCCTGGAGTCCCATGTTGCTGATTACATCCCTGCAATTTTTTCAGTTTTGCCCTATTCTTTCTTTTTCTTACCTGTTTGTGGTTACTGGTGTCTTCCAGTGAGCCTGCAGGCTGTAACATGCTCCGAGGGAGATTCAGTGTCCTGAGAGGAGGTGTCAGTGGGCCCAAGCTGATCGCATGTCAGCAGGAAATTCCATCCTGCCCATCACTCCCCAACCTGAGGAAACAGGCAGCCCTGAGCTCTGTGGTTCCGTCAGGAGGGACTGAAAATGTGGGTGCACAAAGGGAAGACCAGAGGCAAGATTCTAGATGTACCAGGTCAGGGTGAGGGGCCTTGTGTGTGTGTGTGTGTGTGTGTGTCCAGAGTACGCTGTGTGTGTACTCTGCCTTACCTCTAGACTGGATTTTGTTGGTTGAGATATAATCAGATTGGTGCTCAAACTTGGAATATTTTCTATTATTGATAGAATGTACCTTGGTGTTGTTGAGTCACTAAGTCATGTCCAACTCTTTGTGATCCATGAACTGCAGCAAGTCAGGCTTACCTGTCCTTAATTATCTCCTGGAGATATATATTATATATATATAATATATATAAATTGCATGGTATCATTCTATTTGCTTACTTATATTTCATTTTATCATAACTGTAATTCATTTTTTTATTGTGGTAAAGTATGCCTAACACAAAAGTTCTCATTTCTGCCATTTTTCAGTGCACAGCTCAGTGGCATTAAGTATATTCACTTACTGTACAACCATCACCACCAACCGTGTCCAGAACTTTCACATGTTCCCCGATTGAAGCACACTGAATGCTAATTCCTCTCTGTCCCCTCCCCAGGCCCTAACAACCATCGTTCCACTTTCTCTGTGGAGTTTACACTGTAGGAACTTCATGTAAGTGGAATCACCATTTATTTTTTTAGTTGTGTGGTGGCTTTCTTCATTTAGTGTAATGTATTCAAGGTAGCATTGAAATCGTAACATTATTAAGTCTTTTAATCCATAAATCCAGGATGTCTTTCCATGGATTAGTACCTTCTTTAGTTTCCTTCAGCAATATTTTGTTCTTTTTGACTTTATTTTAAATGAAGTTGCTAATTTCCCTTCTAGATTGTTCACTGTTAGTGTACAGGAATGCATCTGATCTTTGTGTAATGATTTTATATCTGGCAACTTTGCTGAATTCATTGATCAGTTGTCACAGGTTTTCTTTGGTATAATTTTTAGGGTTTACATGTATGAAATCATAGATAGTAATAGATAACTGATAGAGAGCCTGATGAACTATGGATGGAGGTTTGTGACATTGTACAGGAGACAAGGATCAAAACCATCTCCATGGAAAAGAAATGCAAAAAAATAAAATGGCTGTCTGAGGAGGCCTTACAAATAGCTGTGAAAAGAGGAGAAGCAAAAAGCAAAGGAGAAAA
>SJYA01011231.1:0-12844 GCA_006410615.1 Neotragus moschatus
AGTTGATATGGGGATATTCATAAAGCACTATGCTGAGCTGCAAGCAGATACAAAGGAAGTAAAGAAATCTGTCTCTCCCTAAAACTTTCTGAGGTTTTCAAGGATTACATTTTGGGGAGAGGGGTATAAGAAAATGCAAAGATTAGCATGATTTTAATTCAAGTAGTTCAGGCTAAGGTATATTCAGCTATCTAAGAAAAGAGACTGCATATTTCATCTACACTTCAAAAGCTTCTAGGAGGAGAGAAAATGTTAGAGAAGCAAAGTTCTCACAAGGTAAGATGCCAGAAGACTGAGCATCTTTGTGACTGAGCAAACCAAAGTCACTATTATACAAAGATTATTATTTTAAAAAGGGAACAAAAGCTTTGAAAAGTGAAGAAACATTTTAAGAGGCAAGCATTATGGAGAACAATATGGAGGTGAGTTGCCTTGTGATCCAGCAATCCCACTCCTGGGCATAGTTCTGGAGAAAAATATAATTGAAAAAGACCCGTGCCCCGCAATGTTCACAGCAGCATTTTTTACAATAGCCAAGGCACGGAAGCAACCTGAGGGCCCACTGGGCTTCCCTGGTGGCTCAGATGGTAAAGAATCTGCCTGCAATGTGGGAGACCCAGGTTTGATCCCTGGGTCACGAAGATCTGGAGAAGGGAATGGCAACCTAGTGTCCCCTGACAGGTGAATGGATAAAACGGATGTGGTACAGGTACAGTAGAATGTCACTCGGCCATTGAAAGGAATGAAATAATGCCATTTGCAGCTACATGGATGGACCTAGAGAGTGCCATACTGAGTAAAGTCAGAGAAGGACAAATATCATATGCTATCCCTTATATGTGGACTCTAAAAAGTGACACAAATAGACTTTTCCATAAAACAGAAACAGACTCACAGAGAACAGACTTGTGGTTGGCAAGTGGGGAGAGGGCTGGATTGGGAGTTTGGGATTAGAAGATGTCAACTCTTATATACAGAATAGATAAATAACAGGTCCTACTGTACAACACAGGGAACTATATTCAATATATCCTGTGATAAACCACAATGGAAAATAATATGAAAGTTATAAAAATGAATCACTTTGCTGGACACCAGAAACTAACCCAACGTTGTATATCAACTACAATTTAAAAAAAAGAAATAGTTTAAGAAACATTTGCTATCTGCACTCACTGAGATGGGTAACACCTTAAGTATATTGAAAAAGATTAACATTGGTCAACATTTGTGACAGGTATTTCTTAGGAACGGCCTGTGACATCTCTTCTAACATAAAGCCTTTGCTTTGTGTCATGAAATGTTGAGGACAGGAAGATGTAATGATGGATGATGGAATCAGGGTGGTGTAACCCGTGAGAAAATAATAGGCCTTGTGAGGAATGGAGCTTACTGCGGTTGCAAAGACAAATGATGCTGCTACCTTGCTGGAATCAAAACAGAGCTAATGTCAGAAAAGGATTTTCAAGGCATTCTACATTTTTCAGGTTCTCTTCCCATCAGCCAGCTTTGCGTGATGTATTCTAGGTCAGGTAGCTGAAGTGACGAGGAAAGCAATCACTGAGTTGGGGTTATTTCACAAAGTGTCCAGCCAAGAATGTGTGGGTTAGGAACTCATTCTTGAAAGTCAGCAGTCAGGAGACGCCACTGAACCTTCTGCAACCATTTTTAATGGGGCAAGCAGAAATCTTAAATATCACATGCATCTAGTAGTAGCCACAACAGGTAGCTTAGGAGTATATGCATGGTAGGCATTTGGTGAATGGGGCATGCGTGTTGATCATAAGTCCAATTAGATCAGAGAATAGTGATGTGGTGGGTAAATTTAGCTTCAGACACATTCATCTTAACTAAAAGTGAAAGGCTGAACAATTTAGGTGCTGAATATAGCAGAGCAATTAATAACATCTCTCAACTAGAGCATAAGAATCAATCAAATAATAATAGCAGACATTTATATAGTATGTATTGTGTGCCAGGCATTACACCAAGGGTTTCAAATAGACTAACTCATTTAATCTCTACAATAACACCACAAGGTATCTACTCTCATTATTTTCAATTCAAAGGAACAGAAAACGAGCATCTGGAATGGTTTGCTGGCCGAAGGTTACACAACTGGTAATTGGTAGGGCTAATATTAAACGGAGGCAGCCTAGGTCCTAACTCACGTCTTATCTACTCTTTTAATGTAAAGCAGACTCTCAGCCTAAAATAACTTTGAGGGTAATTTTTTTGTCATGCTCACCATGACCTGAAAAATACAGAGTATCTGATTGCTCTTTCCTATTTTACTTATAATACTGAAATTGAAAATAAAATAAGCAAAACTGGACTTAGCACTTCATATGAGCCAGCACTGGGCCTGACACACTGTCTCTGGAGGCAGTGCTGCGGGAGGGCTCAGCGAGGCCTCTCTCTACGTCCCGAATCTATCTTCATATATTCTCTCCAGTCATGATAGGGAGATTTTGCCTGGCTAGCCCCCAGATACCTCCCTATCACAACTCTACTCAAAATGCATCTTATCTTCCTTTGTAGAGCTTGACCAAGAAGGTGGTCAGAGGGCACACGCAGAGGGCCTCTGGAAGGGTCTTGCAGGAAGCAGCATGGTGGGGCCTGCACAGCACAGGGGTCGTGGTGGATGAGGACAGTAAAACTAACGGGATGGGGCTAATCCTTTAAAAAGCTGGGTGAGAACTGGGTCTGGTCTTTCACAGACTGGTTATCTGTCTGCGGCATGCACCTGTTTTCCATGAATACAGAATGCATTCTTCACCCAGAAGCCTGTGCGTGAGCACACCTCCCAGGGCAAAGCAGGGGAGCCCAGGGCCACTCTTCCATCTCAAAACAATAGCAAGAGCAGAGCCGGCTGAACAGGGTCACTGGTTAACAGAAAAGTCTGGACAACATTATTCACATACCCACAAGATTGATAAACCTATAAAAGTTACCTCCAGACGCTCTCATGTCCTGTTCTTGCCATAAAATGTCAGACTCATAGAGCTGTCTTCCAAATGGGGCCAACCAGAAATTTTAGGCTCTGGGGCTTCATCTACTGATGAGCACTTATGATGACTTTTTTCTTTCTTGTTCTTTCAGTCCCTGGGATATGTTGGGTACCACAAATTCCACACATAATGTAACAGATTTACAGCGAACAGTCTAGCCTGCAGGCAGCACTTCTCACAAACTCTCCCAGCGCGCAGAAAAACCCTGTGGTGACTTCCCGGCAGAAGAGCCGGGACTGGGGCCTCCGTCCTGCCGGACTACAGCCAGGGCTCTGGTGCCTCCATGCACTGCTCAGCCTCCATCAAGACGGGGATAGTGACCACAGAGAAACAGGGTGAACGTAAACGCCAAAGGCAGCTCTCTGCTTACTGTCAGAAAAGCAATAGAGACTCCGGGGTCTTGGAATCAGTGTTTGCCCTATGGCCACATCCCCTAGAGATGTGCTATTTTTCTATTTTCCATGCTGGTTCAAAGCACGGCTAGAGGAGATCCGGACTCATTTGTTTCCAAGTTTATTAAGAGCTGTCAGCCCTGCAGATCATCAGCAAAGCATGAGGAGGAAGACATGAAAGACGTGTATGAGTGACTAATCCTCAGGCATCACATGGCGTTAGTAGATGCTCCTGGGGGCTCAAGAGGTGACTTTCTCTGAGGAAGAGCCCCTGCAGGAGGGCATGGCAGCCCACTCCAGTATTCTTGCCTGGAGAATCCCATGGACAGGGGAGCCTGGCGGGCTGCAGTCACAGAGTCTCAAAGAGTTGAACACGACTGAAGCTACAGCACACACACACGTGGCAAGGAGATACGCTTAGATGGCTCAGGCCCAGGAGAAGAGGGGCCAGCCACGGAGGGCATGTCAGCCTTGGCTGACGTTCTCAGGGGTTCTGCTAGGAAGACCAGCTGAAGGTTTATGGAGAAGAAACGTGTCCTGATACCCTGTGCCTGACAATGACCCGCAGTGCACCTGTACGGACATCACGGCTACATAATATCTGTCTCCTATGCCACTCTGCTGCGCTCTATTTGCGTTGGATTGGGATACACAGGACGTGTGGGCTAATGTGATAAGTACACAACCACGCAGCAGTTTTAAAACACTCATGAACTCCAGCGAGACACACCTGTTCAGAACCCAACTGTGCTCACGTGTTATTTATCTGAGAGGTTTATCAGCCTCATGTGGGGAGAGACCCAGATGCTGTTTCATGCTGCAAAGAACTGGACCTGGTGTGAAGAAGGGAATGAAAGCTGCATTCAACTTGGGAACACAAACTGTTAGTGGTAGTTTAAAGCCTTTTTTTTTTTTTTTTTTTTTGCTAACACCTTCCTAGAGGTGGAAGACAGAGAAACAACATGATGTCGGCCACCAGAATCACTGGATGCTGGTGTGGAAAATGATGAACTGTTAGCCTTATCACTTCCTCAGTTCAGTCTGGGCTAAGAGTCCCAGTGTTTGAAGGATGGAAGGGTTCTCTGTTAAGGCTTCTTCAGTCCTGGTCTTGGCTGTGCTTTTGCTTTTCAGCCGTTCACGCAGTACGTGGAGCTCGAAGAATCCACTTCTGCCCTTTTCCCCCTCCCTGGCCTTTGCTGTGAGCCCTCTGTGCCCAGCANCATCACTGGATGCTGCTGTGGAAAATGATGAACTGCTGGCCTTATCACTTCCTCAGTTCAGTCTGGGCTATAGAGTCCCAGTGTTTGAAGGATGGAAGGGTTCTCTGTTAAGGCTTCTTCAGTCTTGGTCTTGGCTGCGCTTTTGCTTTTCAGCCGTTCACGCAGTACGCGGAGCTCGAAGAATCCACTTCTGCCCTTTTCCCCCTCCCTGGCCTTTGCTGTGAGCCCTCTGTGCCCAGCAGGGCTGGGCCTTTGGGTTAGCTTCAGCGCACCCTCAGTGCTCTGAACTGAGGTCTGTGCGGCTCTTCAGTCACGCTGCTCCCCCCCTGGCCCTCTCCTGAACTGTATCCTTCCTCCCTCTCCTCTGAAAGCATCCTTCCGTTCATTCCCATAACTGCTGACGGGGCCTCCGCGCACCATCTGGGTACTACTCATCTCGGCACACCAGAGCTCTTCAGGCTCGCTCATCAGGAGCTCCTTTCACGATTCACAAACACACATTTTCAAGTTGTGCTCAACTGCTTGCTGGCCTTGTGAGTTTCCAACTAACTTCGCTAACAACCTTTGAAATATCAAAACCCTAACTATGAAAAAAGTTGTACTAATCAACTTTCTTCAAAACATGCTAAAAAGGCAACTTTTTTATAAGGAGAGATATAATAGCAAGTTTGTTACTGAAAACTCATTTGGGTTAATTTTCAAGAAATATTTTAAATTTTCTAATGGCTAGTAGAAAAGGCAGAGATGGGTAATTATTTTTCTGGTATTAAAAAATTAGGTTAGGAAGCCTAACCTCATCTGCAGGAATGGTAAGATGAGGCAATATTTCAATAATACAGTAATTTTGGGAAAGTTAATGTTAAGAGTGAGTTTTTCTCATATACATCAATATATTTCCATTTATTACTTTATATATAACTTGGTGAAGCACCTTTACACTGATTATGGTGTTTTGAGTACATGTCGATCTTTTCAGCTGGAATGAAAAGTCCTTGAAGATGAGGAGTTTCCATTTTTTAAATCTTATCATACACATAGTACCTCTCCTCCCGCCCCTGTTTGCTGAATTTAACAGAATCTTTTGAAAGAAAAGTGTTGAAGGTATAGCCAGTTTCTCACTTGGTTTTCATTTCAATTAGAAATGGTAGCAAACTGAGTGGTGGTCTTGCTGCTTTCAAACTCGCAGAAGACAAGGCCAGCAGACTCAGATTAATGTAAGAATACGGCTAAATTATTGAGAACAAAGTTGCAGCGAGCTCCACTTAAGCAGAAAAGAGCTCATGGATGGATTTTTGACCAGAATTACCACATGGAAAGTTGTCTCCTAACACTGAGAGAAAAATCAATAATACTCTTTAGAAAATCTTTGGGAAATCAATTTCTTTTTCTTTTAAACACAGATCCTTTTATTTATCTAAGTATTTGCTCTAAATGAGTTTTTTCATTCTCTTGGAATTTAATTAAGTTAAACAGTGGTAATTTTAGAGTAGATTATTTTTCTGAGAATGTTTCTGCAACAAATTTTTAGTGGTTAAAAAGATAACACTCTAACGCCCATGCCCCTTCCTCCACCAAACTGCAAAGTATGATTTTGGAAACAAGGAGGGGACTCATTAAGTGTTTATACTATAGTTCTATTTTAACACAGAGACCTCAAGTTCTCCTTCATAGGATTAAAAAGGGAATGTGGGTCAGATAGTACATATTTGGTGAAATGTAAGGTTCCTGGGAAGGGGCTCTTAATTCTGAAAATGTCTCACCCACCTTCTGGTTTATGCCTAAAACTTCATAAGGAAAGATTGGTTTATTCAGTGTTGGGTTTCTTCGTGGACTCAAATATGAATGTTTTTGGGAGATGTTTCATATTCACACAGCTCAGGATGACTCTAAATAAGTTTTCACTTATATTTTCTTAGATGGTAGGGTCATGTGACTACAAAACATGTCACCTTATTTGATTCTCATGAAAACTGAGATGGATATTTTCCATCTGACACGAAAAAGCAGAGGTTTACCTCCAAATCACACAACAAACAAGTGGTAGAACCAAGTCTAAGAGTTGTTCTCCTGTTGTTGTTGAATATGTTCTTATGGACCACTCAGGAAGTACTTCCTGAGAGCAAGCTGGATGGGACAGAAAAGGAGGAGTGAAGGGCTGGTGCGTGGAGGTGGGACGGTGGGACGGTGGGACGGTGGAGATGGTGGGCCGGTGGGGCTGGTGTATGGGAGGAGAGGGCACAGAAAGCGGGGCAGATCCTGCAGACTGCAGCTTCTCAGCCCTCTGCCTTTGGGCTCACCTTCTGGCGTGAGGTTCTGAGAAACGGAGTTAAGTCTTAAGACAAACTTGGACTGTCAGAGGTGGGACTCAGAAGAAAATCTACGTGAGAACTATAATCCAAGAACCTGGCAAAGCATCACAGTTTTGCTTTAGAATTGGGAGGTCCTGGATTAAACCTGGGAAAGAAAGTAAATAATAATGAGCAGATGGCCGAGAATGACAAAATGGGATAATGACAATAATAGTCATAAATAACAATAGAGATTCTTAGAAAGTAATAACCGTGTGGCAGGTATATATGCTATGGCATTTTACTCTCACAACAATCCAATGAAGTAGAGATTGACCTTATTTTTCTTATAATGAAAAAGTTAACTAGTTTACCCAAGGTCATACAGCTAACAAACAAGAGCTAGATTTCAACCCAAGTTGGCCTGATCCTATGCGGGTCAGTTTTGATATTTTAACTCCTCTATCGGCCTCACAGTGAGAGTACGGATGACAGAAAGCAAAAATCTCCTTAAGGCTGGTTAAAAATATCAAGTAGGGCATTTAAGCGTAAGAGATCACAGATCTGCTCATGAGAGACAGACTCTCCAAGCACCAAGCACACGGAGCTCTGGGGCGTGGTGAAAAGGCACATTTTCAAAGATGTGAATGACAAGATGAGATGGGGAGGAAAGTGAGCAGAATGGGAGGAAGGTAGGAATAAGAGAGAAACCACAGGCAGATACAAGGAATGTTAAAATCAGGGAGAGCTTAGATTAGAGGGGGAAAGGAGAGGCAGATTCCTGAGAAGAAAAAGGAAAGAGGCTGGCAATCTTGGTGAGCATCTTAAGTTACTTTTAAACTTTGAATGACACCAATCGCGGGGTGGAATCTTGGCATGCATGAGACGGTAGAAGAAAAACCTGAAAACAGTCAGAGCTGGTGGAAAAAGACTACCTAACCAAGAGATAAGACTGCTTAGGGACCGTTTAGATTGGCTGACCATTCTTATGAGCATGAAATTGCAGTGGAGAACAGTCATGGGAAGGAAGTCACACTTAGTAAGAAGATGAAATGCCCTTCAAGGAAGGCTGCAGTTGCGCTACTGTGTTTTTGTGGAAGAGAGATTTGTGTACCAGCATGTGGGAAGGGAAAGGATTCAAGTGATGCGGCAACACACTGGTTCAAGCGTTTGTCAAGGGCGTCTTCTGGGGGCTCCCCCTGCAAGAAGGTGGGAGCAGCTTTGTTAGGAGTCAGCAGCCAATGCTTATTCTGGGTGAAACTCTGGAATGTTGAGAAGCAGTGATCTTCTCTTGCCTCAGCCATGTCCTTGCCACCCCCCACTGCCCGCCGCACCCCACCCCACCCCCACTCAAGTAGCATATACCTGCATTATACTTAGGAAGATCAACAGCTCCTAAGTGTCTGTCTAAGTTATTGCCAGCAGCCCTGGTTCAGAAGTTCAGAAGCAGCAGGATTAACAGGTGAGGGATTGCAGTAAAGGCAGCTTCTGGATCTCGAATGAGAATTTTTCACATCTGCCGCTTTGGACATTTTTCAAACTCATCCCTCTGTGTATTCCAGGAGTGCTCACTTGAGCTGGGCTCATCTCTCTGGCCTGCACACTGAGCTGTGTAATTGAGGGAACTCAAGCAGAGGCAGTTTATGGTTGTATGAATAAGCAAAATACTCAATATGTGACCTGATTGTTTTCCAAAATTGCACAGTCCCTGGTTTTACTTGTCATTCTGGAACAGGAGTGGGAGGATGAGGCTGTGACAGTGAATGCAGTCAATGGGTGTAATTAACCCATTTCATAAAAGCAGATTTTCTACATTATGCTGTGAAGCTAGGGAGGTTTTAACGCTTTACTTTCCAAGGGAGAAAAAAAGATCATGTTTAAAGGAGTTTATTTTCCCTGATACCATGAAACAAATCCATCTAAATGGTAGAAAGCCCACTGCATTCCTGATAGAGTGCATTGTTGGGAAATTGTTGGCTGATTTCTATGCCGTGATAGTTAGGAAAAAAAAAAAAAAAATGATTCCTTCCCTAATGCTGTGATTCTGCTTATCCATCCATAAAATGTGTCTTACTCATCTCTCCTCAGTGTGTTCTGCAAAAGCAAAAATATTATTTGTCAGCTTCCTGTAATCTAAGGAGCAGCAGGGGTCTGGAGAGTGGCTTGCCTCCCCACAGAAGCAACATCCCTGACCCCGCACAAGGTGATGAAAGCCACAGGGGCCTGAGAACTAGGAAGGATGGACGTCGTGAAACAAATGACCTGCATCCAGTGAAACATCCCCCAGTGTTCACCATCAACAGAAACCACATGTGGGGGACGGCGGTGCCTCCACTATTCCCTGCTCTGACCTCAGGAATCTCCCAGGGTGCCTCTCTGTTCCAAGGAGGGGTTGGCTTCCACAACCTGCACCTATCAAAGCTTTGAGTTTCCATTTGCTCTAACTGGTAATATTCACTCTCTTTAAAAAGGCTAGTGCACGTCAATCCCAAACTCCCTAACTATCCCTCCCCCAACTCTTCTCCCCATAACCCTAAATTCGTTCCCTAAGTCTGTGCTCAATGTTATGCGAAAACCTAAACGGGAAAAGAAAAAAGAATAGGAAAAAAAAGAATAAATACATGTATATGTATAACTGAATCATTTTGCTGTACACATGAAACTAACACAACAATGTTAATCAGCTATATTCTGAAACAAAATTAAACCTTTTTTTTTTTTTAAAGTGTTGCTGGGATGACAATGCTTCCTATGCAGAGAAAACTGTGATTTCCAAGGCAGACTGCTGAGACTTAACCATAGCCAGGCAGATGACACTGGCTTGGGCACTACCAAGCTGCTAGAGACCAAGGGTATGTGCCAGACTCAAATGGTTGTGGAGATCCTGGACAAAGCAAAGTGAGGTTTCATTTTGGGGGTGATTGTAGCTTCTGCTTTCAGCTCAAATGTGTGACGTCAAGGTTTCTTTCTGATCTGTAGGTTGTACCGATGCTAAATCTGCAAATGACATTTTTTGGCTCAACTGAACTGCATGGTTACAGACAGTACATGAAGGGAAGTTCTAGAAAAAAAATACTTAAAGATTTCATTTTGAAACACTTGGCCCCATTCTACACAGGATTTCGGGCAAAGGAGAAGATGCTGACACTGTAGGCCACTGAAGAAGAAATGAGTGGTCCTAACCTCAGTCTGTACCACTGGATGCATTTCCTGTTTTGTCAAAGAGATCTGGAACATTTCAAGCATGCTACCATGTACAGAATATAATACAGTAAATCCCATGAATCCACAATCCAATGGTGTTGACTCATACCACCTGCCATATTTGCTTTAGATCTTTTTACTTTTTTTTATTTTTATTTTTTAGTTTGTTTTGCTTTACAATACTGTATTCGTTTTGCTATACATTGACATGAATCAGCCACGAGTGTAACTACAGATATAAACGAAGCCCCTTCAAGTCTTCTTTTCTGTAGAACTTCTTCCCATCTTTCAGGTCCCCCAGGTAATGCTGAAAGCATGCTGCTTCTCTACTCATATAACTTCTTTTTTTCCTCTCCTTTGATGGAAATAATTTCCTAGCAGGTTGTAGTTGCTGTGCAGAGAAAACCAACTAAATGGATTTAGCTAAGCCCCTTACTTCCCAAAGTGCAGACTTTCCTTATTGTTAAAATGGAGATAATCTTTTCTTGCCTGTTTCATAGAGTTATACAGCAGTGAAATTAAATACTGTATGGAGATAGTTTTGGAAACTATATCATCAAACACAAATTATAAGATATTTAGGAAACAAGCCTCCCTTTCTGAATATTTCTCAGAGGCCAATCAGATTTATTAAATCCTTACGTTTACCTACCACAAAGAAACAGTATTTAATCCATGCACCGAGCCAACTAATAACAAGTTTGGTAACCATATAGCACAGATTTCAAACATCCTGTCCCATCATTGCTATACAGAATGTCACTCAGACGTCTTAATAGTTGGTTTCAATAACATGACCTGGAATGAAAAAAAGGAGTCAGTGGCTATAAGAATATAAAATCCTTTTCTTCCTGAGTGTATTTATAATTAGCTAAAAAAAAAAGACTCAGGCAGTTAGAAATGGCTAATAATGTCTCACTAATGCTGTTCATGGGGAGAAAAAGAGAGAAGTAATTAGGGTATGGGACCCACTTGCTAGTTTTTGCATTCTCAACCTGAGACCGCAGCTGCCTCACACGCATGTCTATGGACTCTGTGGCTGATACAAGGTGACAGTGGAATTTTAGCAATGTTGGCAACAGCTGTCTTGTCTGGGACCATGACCCTGCTGGGGCCAAGTGGCAATAAAAATGATTAAATGACCATGTCTTCATTTTATAGGTCTTTATTTTTAAATCCGAGGAAGTCATCTTATTTTTATTAAGAATAAAATTACTATTCCCAATGACATAGATAAGTGGTTAGGTTCATTTCCTCTGAAGATACTATCATTACAGCACATGGCCTTTAGTTTCTTAATAGGCCAAAGAGACTAAGGTTCTTTGCTGAAAGGAAAACTGAAAAATGGAAAACCCTGGTTAGTTCAAGGTTTCCAGATGAATGTTAAGATCAAGAGCTGGATTCCTGTTGAGACATGATGGATCTCAAAATGCCCACAGTCACACACAGAGTGTTTGAATAAGAATCGAAATGTTTTAATTGGACACTTTTGTCATCCACTTCATTCAGCGGCCCAAAGTATGTTTAGGGTACTGATTTCTTACAGAGGGGGACCTTGCTATGGGCTGAGACATTAACTTTGCACCTTGAGTCCTCAGTGTATAGGAAATAAGGTTGGACATGAAGATAGAAAAGGTGGGGAGACTGATAAATAACAGGGCACAGATGCTGGAAGGCACTGGTTGCATGGTTTCCAGAGCACGTACTTTCATAGTTATAGTTCTCATTGCGTGGAATCTGTAGCTTATCAGGAAGGAAGCCTTAGTCTAGGTATGGGGAAGAGTGAAGAATGACTTATCGGCAAAGAGAGTCTCCATCTTAAAGGGAAAACATGGTGTTCCCCGGATTTAGTCTGGGCAGCAATGAAGTGGGCTACTCTCAAAGCTTCGTCCGTTTCCTTGTTTTCTCAGCAACAAATCTATTCCTTGTCCATGCAAAGATTGGAAACGATGCGCTCCAACGATGATGCCTTTTGTGTTATCAGTAGGGATAATTGCATCCCATCAAAATAAAAATCTAATCCCCTAAAATAAAAACACAAAAAGACCTAGAAGAGGGACGTGTTCCTTATCAACTGATTGCCCACCCCTCAGCGCCTCCCTCATAAGGCTAAGCCACTCAACTCCAAAGCGCCCTCTGTCGCCATTCTTCCGCCAGCTCCTTTCTGCTTCTTGAGGCTGGCAGCCTNAATCCCCTAAAATAAAAACACATAAAGACCTAGAAGAGGGACATGTTCCTTATCAACTGATTGCCCACCCCTCAGCGCCTCCCTCATAAGGCTAAGCCACTCAACTCCAAAGCGCCCTCTGTCGCCATTCTTCCGCCAGCTCCTTTCTGCTTCTTGAGGCTGGCAGCCTCTGCCACCTCAGGCCCTCTGCACATCCTGGTCTTCCCAGTTGGAAGGTTCTTGATCTGGGCCTCAGATGGCTGGCTCCTTCTCCGTAAGGTCACCTAGATGCTCAGAGATGCCACCTGGACCACCTTAACTAGAGCAACACCTCTTCCTTCCAAACCACTTGCACATTACCCTGTTTATTTCCCGCAGCACTGCATATTAAGCTGACATTGTTCTGTCTACCTATGGAATTGTCTCTTAATCATCCCCCATCCCACCCACGTGCTAGATGTAAGTTACATAGAGGCCTTGAGTTTGTTTGTTGCTACATTTTTGTTTTTAAAACAGTGTGTCCTCAAGGTTTGTAATAGTGATTAACACATTGGTAGATGAT
>SJYA01011234.1:0-12852 GCA_006410615.1 Neotragus moschatus
GTGTATACTAGGTATGCAGAGAGAAAAGCCTGGTTTTGATAAGAGTCTGGGCTGCTAACACTGCATAACACTGTATTACCCCTTGATCTCTATGTACAATCAAAAAGGCATAAAAGGCATTCTGAACAATAGAGGCCGCGGCCAGTTGCTGGACTGGTTTCCCCCATGTCTTTACTCTAATTTCTGGCTGAATTCTCATCTGGGGTGTGGAGGCTTGCTATGTCTACTTACTTGTCCCGGCTTCTAAGATCCACACGAGGGGGAGCCCAAGGTGGGGCACCCCCCAATATTCAAGAGGACGCCGGTGCCCCAACGTAGATGGTGCAAGTTCCTTGTCTGGAACTTTATTGGCTTTCCATGTAAACCAAGTTATTTAGCCACTTTAGTCCACCTAAATTTTCCTACTATACTATTATTTCCTAATCTAATCTTATATTAATAATAAATAAGTTTTTCCTCGCCAACGCTGTCCTCACTTTGAATTCCCTGGATCCACCGGGGCTGGACCCCGGCAATATAATATTATATCTGATCAAGGATAGATTAGATATGTCTATCAGAATTCTGATAAATGTTGTCCAGCAGCCTTCCCGAGAAGCTGTCTCCATCTGCACTTCCAACACTCCTGTTTGCGGATGCAGTTAGTACCTCTTGCTTTTAAAATAAACTTTACGGCTTAGAACAGTTTAGATTTGCAAAGCAATTGTGACGATAGTACAAACATCCCCATAAATCCTCACCCAGTTTCTGCTGTTAATTCTCCTATTAGCAATGTTTCCTATTAGAAAGGTACGGCAATACAT
Organism: Neotragus moschatus; assembly: GCA_006410615.1. Taxonomy (NCBI): domain Eukaryota; kingdom Metazoa; phylum Chordata; class Mammalia; order Artiodactyla; family Bovidae; genus Neotragus; species Neotragus moschatus. The sequence continues at coordinate 804 of SJYA01011234.1, forward strand.
TTAGTGAGTTGGTACTGGCACTTTATCACTACCTAAAGTCCATGCTTTACTCATATTTCCTCAGCNAAATAAACTTTACAGCTTAGAACAGTTTAGATTTGCAAAGCAATTGTGACGATAGTACAAACATCCCCATAAATCCTCACCCAGTTTCTGCTGTTAATTCTCCTATTAGCAATGTTTCCTATTAGAAAGGTACGGCAGTACATTTAGTGAGTTGGTACTGGCACTTTATCACTACCTAAAGTCCATGCTTTACTCATATTTCCTCAGCTTTTACTCAACATTCGTTTTTCCTAACCCAGGATCCCATCTAGCACGCCTAGTCAGCAGGGTTTGGCTCAGCGGCATTTCACGAAGGATGAGGACAAACATCATCAGTGAGTGAGAAGCTCAAGGAAAGTTTTGGTGAAAATCTTGTAAACATGGCTTTAGGGAATCACTGCTGTGTTTGACAAGATCCTGTGTTTGTGAGGAACTCAGGCTGGCACCCGGCGTCTTTCATGTGGCTAAGCAGACTGACGCTGAAGCTGAAACTCCAATACTTTGGCCACCTGATGCGAAGAGCTGACTCATTTGAAAAGACCCTGATGCTGGGAAAGATTGAGGGCAGGAGGAGAAGGGGCCGACAGAGGATGAGATGGTTGGATGGCATCACTGACTCAATGGACGTGAGTTTGGGTAGACTCTGGGAGTTGGTGATGGACAGGGAGGCCTGGCATGCTGCAGTCCTTGGGGTTGCAAAGAGTCGGACACGACTGAAGTAACTTAGCACGCATGCAAGCATGACTGAAACAAAAGGAAAGACGTTACTGATTTCTAGAAATGATGCTTTGCAAATGTGTTTGGACTGCACTCCGCCCTTGGTGTCCATCTAGGTAGAGCAAAGCGATTTGTTCTGATAAATAACCAGGTGCCAATATCAAGTTAACCAGTGACAATCTAGCAGAGTTCTTATTGTTTGCTGGAGAGAAAAAAAAGTGTTATCCTATCCCTTTAGGAAAACTCTAATCTGTCATGAAGACTTTCTAGAAATACTATTTAGAAGCTGTGCAATGACATAAACTGATTCCGTAAGGACTCTGGATTCAGAGATTAAAATGTTAAAACAAAAAAAAAGATACAGGAAACTTCTGGCTTATTTCTAAGACACAGCTTGTTTCCAAGAATTCTACTCCTGTTGAATCGCAGCAGACAATACCTGGCACATTTTCTCGCTTCTGTGAAGAGAAGACAAAAGAAAACGAAGTGACGGTTTTTATGGGGGTCGCGGAAGATTCTCACTCCCTCGGAAGCGGTAGGAAGAGCCCACACCCTATGCTTAGGGTTGGGCTAGGGTTAGGGCCGGGGTTAAAGTTAGGCTTAGGCTGTGTTTGGGCTGGACAGCAGTGAGGTCGGCCTCCCCCTCGTCTGCTCCCACGTCTTGTGCATGCCACGGTCACTGGAGCGGTATTTTGCGTGTGTACAGGCCTCTCCCTCGCGCGATGGTTGGGTCACAGGTGCCCATCTGCGCACACTCGTTATTTCCCGGAACGCCTCTTCCTGCACCTCGCCTCCCGATTCCCAGCATTCTCTGCGTGGGGCCGTCGCTGCTGCTGTAGACGCTCCGTCCTGCCTCCTTTGCTGGCTCCTCGGTTCACTGTCGGTCCCTACTCCGGCACCGCTCGTGGCGCACTGTAGATCCTCTGACTCTTCAGGATCACGAGTCGCAATGACAAAACTGTCGTGAACTTTAGTGGACTTGACGCCTGAGCCCACTTCCTGAGATGAGCGTGTCCTTTAGTCTCACAGGGGTCCTAGGTCACCACCCCCCTTTTGCAGATATACTTAGGGAGTGGCTCAGACAGTAAGAATCTGTCTGCAATGCAGGAGACCTGGGTTCAGTCCCTGGGTCGGGAAGATGCCCTGGAGGAGGGCATGGCAACCCACTCCAGCATTCTTGCCTGGATAGCTCCATGGACAGAGGAGCCTGGTGGGCTACAGTCCAGGGCACTGCAAAGAGTCGGATACGGCTGACTGACCAAAAGTTTCACTTTGCAGTTCAGGAAGCGAGGCTTTGCAAAGGCTCACACCTGGCCCAGACCCATCACCGGGAAGGGCAGGACTGGAGGTGAGCCTGGCCCCAGCTGTGATGCCCTGTCCTCAGCTCTCTCCTTTGCTGCAGGGTTCCTGCTGCCCTGCTCCCTTCAGCCCTCTGAGGCTCCACCCCATGCTAGAAAGCAGACCATTCCTGGTGGTGGTGGGGGGGGGTGTCTGTGTGAGCTCGCTAGCCTCTTCCCCTCAGTGACCATCGTCTGCAGCCATCTCATGGTGGCCCTCCCCCCACCATCCTCCATCCTGGGCCCTCTGGTGGCCCAGCATCTAACACCAGGACTTCATTCCGTGACCACCAGGGTCCGTCAGCCTTCTACTGCCCCTCTGCACCCACTCCCGTGCCTCTGGAGAGGTCAGCGTCTGCAGGTCCTGCCCTCCCCAGTGACGCCTCTGAGACTTTACCCCGTGATTCCTGTTGGCCGCCTCAGCGACCACCCTTGGGTCTCAGCGAACCTCCCCACCCTCCAGCCCTCTTCCCCCTCCGCTTCTTCCTCATTCTCTTGGATTCCACACGGGAAGGGAAAGCCACGCTCGTGGTCGTGTGCTGCAGCCCCAGCCATGCTTTCCCTTCATGAAGCCTCTGACTCCCCGCCACGGCGCGGCTGCGCCTCTGCAGGGCTGTCCTTGTGAAGAGCCTCCAGGGCAGGTGGCTGGTGCTGTCACGCACTCAGGACCTCCGGCGCTGCCCTCCACTCCCCCTGACCTCACACCTACTCTCCTGCTGGCAACGCTGCTTCCAGCCTTCCACGCTCCCCAAGCCTCCTCCCACGGCATTCCTGCACGGACTTCCCCTCCCCGCTGCTTCATTTCCGTCCTGTCCCAGTGAGAGTTTCTTCCCACCCTCTTATCCAGGAGGAACACGCTGTGGGTTGTCGTTTTTTCTCTCCCAAAGGCAGCCTGTCGCTCTCAAGTGCATCTCTTTTGTGAGCCTGAGGTCACTTCCCAGGTGCCACTGGGGACTCCCTAGTCCCACCGGGTGCCCACACCTATTGTACAGTCTTCTTTCCTTTCCAAGAAAATGTGTGAAAGACATGCTCACACTAAATTCTCTCCTTCTCCAATAAGCTGTACATTTTGTTTTTACCTTGAGCATTTAAAATTAATTCTTAGCATCTCAGTGTCCTTGATGGATAGCAGATGGATATCCCGATTATCTGTATCGTCATCTGGTCACACCTTCTATTTTCCATGTTTTTAGCACACTAGTATTACAGTCCCCTTTAGACTGATTGACTGTCTTGATTTCCTCTGGAGTGAGTTCCCTGTCTGCTGACTGTGCCCTCGTGGGCTGCAATCTGGTCTCTGGGGGTGTCTTCCTGGCTCTTCCTCTCCATGACCCCTGGTTTACTGAGTGACTTCTCTTCCACCCACTCAGACACCCAGCTCAAAACCCGTGTTTCAAGTGCACCTCCTCTCGGTCTGAAGGCCTCGGTCTAAGCAGGTCTCCTCCCTGCGTCCAAAATACAGCAGTGCCCTTGAGCGAGGCTGGCTGTAGGGGCCATTCTTGTTCAGAAAGGAGACGATGATGAGGGCAGGGCCGTCCCTCGTGCAGACTGTTTCCAAAACCTGCCGGGCATGTCGTTGCTTCTCAGCCGGGTCTCAGTCCTGTTTCTGGGAGCGAGGCTCCAGGGCCCTGGGCTCCTGGTTCTGCCTTTTCTACAAGAAGTGGACCAGGGGTTGTGTCTGGGTAGCTGTGTGGACTTGCTTGACGCCCAAGGCAATCTGCAGGGCTCCAAGGCTTCTCCATTGCGACTTCCTCTTTCCTGTTCAGTCAAGCCTATTGATTCTCTTAAAAACTCCACGGCACTTTACGTGCCAGCTTATAGTTCTGGGCTTCCTCATGCATCAGAGAGAAAGAATCTGCCTGCAGTGCAGGAGACGCAGGGCTGACCCCTGGGTTGGGAGGATCCCCTGGAGGAGGGCATGGCTACCCACTCCAGTATTCCTACCTGGAGAATCCCATGGAGAGAGGAGCTGGGTGAGTTACAGTCCATAGCATCACACAGTCGGACACAGCTGGAGTGACTTACCACACATGCGTGTTACAATTCTTTCCATGAGGCAGAAGGCACGTTTACAGAGCTGCAGAACTCATTCAAGGCAAACCTCCCCACACTGGATCCCACGAGGCTCCATGGAACAAGTCTAAGGGTCTTAAAAGGACGGGTGTCTGGTTGAAGGGCCTGCAGACATGGTCCTAAGTGTCTTTTTGTTTAATGGAGGCCTTTTTGTTCAAGGGAAAGGGTATGGAATATTTTACTGTGAATCCTTCTGATCCTTTTTTTAAAAATTGAAGAGTAGTTGATTTCCAATGCTGTGTTAGTTTCTGCTGTAAAACAGAGTGGTTCACACACATATACATCACCCCCCCCCCCACTCTCTTCCATTATGGTNGACATGGTCCTAAGTGTCTTTTTGTTTAATGGAGGCCTTTTTGTTCAAGGGAAAGGGTATGGAATATTTTACTGTGAATCCTTCTGATCCTTTTTTTAAAAATTGAAGAGTAGTTGATTTCCAATGCTGTGTTAGTTTCTGCTGTAAAACAGAGTGGTTCACACACATATACATCACCCCCCCCCCATTCTCTTCCATTATGGTTCATCTCGGGATGTTGAACACATTTCCTTTTATCCATTCGATATGCACCGGTTTGCGTCTGTTAATCCCAAACTCCACTCCTCCCCTGGCCCCTCCCCCTTGGCAATCACCGGTCTGTCTCCACGTCAGTGGTTCTGTTTCTGTTTCACAGAGAGGTTCATCTGGGTCAGATGTTAGATGCCACATATAGGTGATAGCCTCTGACGTCTGTCTTCCAATTTCTGACTGAGGCTGTCTATCTTTCTGATATCTTATCGAAGCGTTTTCCCTTGAATTCTGTGAAGCTATGCCCTTAATTTGGTCTCTGTCTGGACCATCTCTCAACTGAGAACTCCTTGCTGGCCAGAAAGACTATTCTAGACTCTTATGTCTCAGGCACACACTACTTAGACTAAACAGATTGTCTTTAGTTCATCTCTCTCCTCCCGCATTTTATCACAAGAGGCACGAGCAAGGCAGTTGGTGGTTTCAGATTCTGCCTAGCAACTTCCTGAGCGGGACCCTAATGGGTGTTGGGGAGTCCTCTGTGTCCTGTGTTACTATAGGCAACACTGTTGCCAAGTTTCTCCCACTAGGCAATAAGGTTTCCTCCTCTCTGGCTCCTAGGGACGGTTTCTGCGCTTTCCTTAAAGCCCTTCCAACAGCTTCATCAAGGCCATGCAAACTCGGGCCTGGCATCCGGTCCCAAATCCAGCTTCACGCGTTTCAGATTTTGTTTTGGCAGCTTCCCACCCCCAGCACCAAATTCTGTTCCAGTTCTCTATTGCTACGGAACAAATCACTCCAACAGGTAGCGTGTGGAACAGCCACGCTGACTGCGGTCATGGAGTCTGCGGGTCAGACGTTCTGGAGGGCGGGGCTGGGTGCTGCTCAGGTGAGGGTGGGCAGGCGCAGGCTACGGTCCACCGAGAGCTCACCTGGCTCGATGTCCCTGGAGGCTCACTCAGGCTGGAAGGTGATGCCGGTGGTGGTCTGAGAGCCGGTGTGGCCTGCTATTGGAATGTCTGCAGTGACGGCAGCTCCATGCATCTTGGGCTCACAGCAGGGTGGCTGAGCTCCCAGAGGGGGCGTCCTGAGCAGAGGAAGCGTGTGGGAGTGAGTGAGCCCTAAGACGGAGGTGGGGGTTGCAGCCTCTCCTCTCTCGCCTGGAGGTCGAGCCCCGTTGCATCTACAGACAGTTGGGTTGGGGTGAGGCCCACGGCCAGCCCCGAATGCTTCCCTGGCTTTGTACCCACCTTGAGTCACCTCTCCAGCTGCAGCGATTGTCCTTTCCTCAGGGAGGTCCTCTCGGGTCTTCCATGAGGTCCCTGCATCACCCCCGAGCCAGCCCCAGGCACAGATGTTCCTTTACCTTCATGCCTGTGACTGGATGATAACCAGCCTCCCCTCCAGACTTTAGCTCCTCGGAGGCCACAACCTACACTTTCCCCTTAGCATCTGCGATCTCAGCTCCCCGCAGAGTGTGCGGCAAAAGTTAAAACTTTGGCAGGTACTTGTTCAAGAATAGGTGGACATGCTGGGCAATGCTTGGGAAAAGGACGTGACGGCTGAACGGCATCACCGATTCAACGGACATGAACTTGGGTGAACTTCGGGAGACGATGAGGGACAGGGAAGCCCCGGCGTGCTCCAGTCCACGGAGTCCCAAGGTCACGGGGACGCGACTGAGCGCCTGAGCAACAGCTGCGCTGAGAAAAGCCCTGCAGACGCTCCTGCCGTTCCTCTGCCTGCCCCCCACCCCCCACGCCTGGCTCGCGGCTCTGTGGTCACGTCCTGTGTCTCCCGCCCGGGGCCGCGGCCTGTCCCTTGGGCTCTTCTGGTGCTGGCTCCATGCCCGAGACCTCCAGGGAGCCTGGGAGCGAGTGGCTGAGGAGCGGCTACCCAGCGCTGTGTCTCCACCGCCTGCTCGGCGGCGCTTCCGCCAGCAGCCACGCTCAGGTGTCGCGCTGTCTGGGTCGGTGGTAGCGCGAGGAGCGTCCCTGCTGGCCGCTGGGTAAGTTAAAGCTCTGGTCTTTCCTGTTTGGGAGTTTGGGTGTGTTACTGTGCACAGCTCTACGGACCGCTCAGCTCGGTGCCCTGGACGGGCAGTTCCCATTCACCCTGCCGCCTGCTCATCCAGACGCGCGCCCGTACCCAGGTGCCCACAGCCCGCAGCAGGCCCGCTAGCCGCCGCTGCCTCCACCTCGCCTGCGTCCACAGAGCTACATAACGGACGCAGGGTCCCCACGTCTTAAAAACATTCACCTTGACCTTCCATTATTTCATCGTAATTCATTACGATTCTCTCTTAACATATTGTAATTCTCCTACTGCAGTGACTCCCCGCCCCCCGCATATGAATGTTATACATTTACTTTCATTAACATTTCCAGCTATCTTTAGAATTTCTCTTTATTCCTAATATCAAAACTCCCAGGCTGTAGGTAGACATTATTGTCAGAGCTCCCCACACGGTTGTAGAACACTGCCTTTTCATGCGATAATATCAGCGTCTGCTGAGCTGTTTTACAGGAGACTTTCGTGGAGTCTCTCATCACCACACTGACCAGGTGCTCTGTTAGGATGGCTGGAATATGTTGCTTGCCCTTTAATTGTTTGTGCATGGGGGAGATGCTCTTAACAGTGCTGTATATGAATTACTGTTGGCACTTAACACCTGGTATCTTTAGGCTCCTGTTAAGACACTGGATCTGGATTCACAGTGGACATCCTCTCAACGAAACAGCACCGTCCCCCTTTTCCTGATCCCCTATCTCACCCCAGCCCCAAGCTTTGTCCGTCCTTCTCATACTTTGACTTTATATACATAATATTATAATATATTAATAATATATATAATACAGGATAATATATAATAATACAGGATCCGTGTGTGTCCCGCTGGTAACAGCCGTGTGTGTGTATAAGATACAAAACAGCGGAAGGCTTCCTGCTTGTCTCCACGCCTCACGTTCACGTGGAAAGGTCTCCTTACCAGATTTTTGTGAGTTGTAAAGAAGCTGTGCTTTCACAATAAACAGCTAAATTTATTCGGCTCATGTATAAAGTTGTACAAACAAACTATATGCCAATAAACATAAGGCGCTAGAGAATATTTGCTCACCCCGGGGGGAGAGAGAGAACTTTTGCTGAGGCAAGTCCCGCTTGCTTCCTGACGGAAAGGCGAGGGTGTGGGCCACCCTGCGGCCGAGGGGCCGGGAGGGCGCGTCACGTGAGGTGCTGATCCGCCTGCAGGTGAAGAGTGTGTGCCCTTCGCCAGGCAGCTTCTGTTCCCGTCACTGGGAGGGCGCTGCCGTCATTAGAGCCATTTCCACCTCTGTGTGCGAATGTGCGTGTGTGAATGTGCGTGTGGGTCTGTGTGTGAAGACAGGATGCCAGGGGGCTTCCCTGGTGATCCAGTGGTTACATCTTCACCTTCCTAGATAGGGGTTAAGGGCTCAATCCCCGGGTGGGGAGCTATGATCCCACATGTCTCGTGGCCAAGATAACCAAGACTTAAGACAGAAGCAATACTGTAACAATCTGAATAAAGACTTTAAAGACAGGCCACATCAAAAAAATTAAACAGAGAAAAGAATGCTGAAAAGCCCCTGATCACATGGATGGCGTGTCACACGGATCTTCTGTGTGGATGGAGCACCCGGCTGCTTCTGTTCCGGGATGGATGGCGTGTTGCATGGCTCTGCCATGTGGGCAGAGAGCGCTGGCTCCTCCTGTTCCTGGGGGACCTGGTTTTCCTTCTGATCAGAACACAGGCTCTGACTTGAGAACGGAATTGCGCTCCCCATCATCTTTCTAGGTGTTTAGGAGGCCAGGTTGCAGCATGTTCAGACCAAATTCTGTGTACCTTCCAACAAGTATCTCCTCTGAGACAAGGCAAATAAATGTAGGAAAGGTTACGCCTGGCCAGATTGGTTGTAAAAATTATCGCTTGTCCATCTGAGCCCCGCATAGTTCTCTGTATCTGTCCAACTCATGTGGTTTGCACGTTCTTCTTGTAGCTTGCACGTTTTAAAAGGTGGGTTCTTTAAAAAGAAGGTAAAAATAAATGTGGGTAGGAAATGAGACGTACATGTTAATATTTGTCACTGTTACTCATTTGCTATGAAAATAATACACGCTAGTCGAAACTGAAACTTGAGGGAAAAAAACCCAGCTAATCAATTTGCTACATAACGTTAAATTGCCTCCCCCTGAGAAATACTGCAGTGTCGAAAGGAAATACGTCTTTATTCGGGCGAGTCCTTCTAACCAGCCCTCTCCTAAGGCATCTGCGGCTGGTCAGCTGTCCCGGCAGGTCCCGGGCTGGGGGCGCCCCGGGCAGGCCCTCTGGGGTGGGGGCCCCGCGTCTGCACCCTGTTCCCGCAGCAGCAGCTGGGCTCCCGCGCGTGCAGTGCGGGCGCGGGGCCAACAGGTGGCACAAACGCCCCAGTCTCGCGCGGCTCCCCCTCCGCGCCCCCGGGAGGTCGCGCGGTCGGAAGGGCTGCGGGCGCGCGCCCGCGGCGGGCGGGTCCGGGACCGCGGGGCGGTCCGGCCCGGGTCCCTCCAGCGGGCAGAGGGCCTGGGAGCGGCTCTGGCCCGCGCGCCCTCTGCTGGCCGCCCGCGGACTCGCCGGCGCGTGTGGCATCGTTCTCTGCCCGCACAGGCTGGGCAGGTGGGGGCTGGGCAGGTGCGGGCTGGGCAGGTGGGGGCTGGGCAGGTGGGGGCTGGGCAGGGCTGGCAGACCTGGCAGGGGCTGGACCCGGGAGGGGCAAGGCCAGGCCTCTGTGAGGGGCTGGCCGGGGACCCAGATTCAGAGAGTCCCACTGTTCTCGATGTTAACCACTCGAGGACTCAGGGAAGCAGCATCCCAGTCTCCCCCCACAGTGTCTGGGGACCTTAAGGTTCCAGTAGAGCCGCCCCTCCCCCGCCTCCTTCTGGAAGGCTCCTTCCAGCCGTGTGGGCGGCGGGGAGTGGGGGCAGGCCTGTCACTCCCCGGTTCCAATTCACTGGAGAGGAGCCTCGCCGGAACCTGCTTTTAATGTGTCAAATCAGAAAGTCACTTCCCGGCAATAAGGTGTGAAGGGGTTACAGCCTCCCTGGGGCCTGGCGGGGCCTCTGCCTCGGATGACAGGCCGGCTTCCCCCAGGCAGCCGTGGGGGTGGGGGGCTTGGGCGTTGCTTGCCGGGCCTCAGCCTGACTGTTACCCCGCCTGTCTAACCGGGCGATGCCTGGTGTCCAGGGGGCGCCTCAGCGGACGCAGTGCCTGCAGCCTGGCCTGGGTGGGGCGGCCGTGTCGCCTGCCATTTTCCCTGCGCCCACACTGGGGAGGTCGCCTCATCTGGTCCTGCGGTGTTCCGACAAAGCGAGGCCTGACCCTAGACCTGTCGGGCTCTCTTGCCAGAAACGCCTTAGACACGGCCGTGATGAAACGCTGCCCTCAGGCTCGTGGGTGGGAGGCGTCCCTGTGTCCGTGGAGAGGGGCTGGGAGGGAGCCCGCCGCCCCTCGGTCTTCCTGGCTCAGCGAGCCTCCTGTTCCTGGGCACCATCCCATCCTTCACCTCCACTGAGATGCTTCTTCTGTGTCCCCGTTCTACAGGTGAGGAAATGAAGTCCCCGGGTGACTGACCAGCTGGCCGGGACCTGGCAGAGCTGCCAGCCTGGTGTGTTCACACCCGGCCCGGGCACTGAAGCAGGGAGAATGTCCTCCCCAAAGTTGGGAAGGGCCTCGGCGTGACAGGAAGGGGTCAGCCTGCATTGGCCTGACGTCGCTGTGCTTGGACCCGGGACACGCAGTCCTGTCGGAGACAGACTCTCACGGGGACGACCCCCGCAGCCTCTCCCGCTTCCCCCTGACCAGCCCTCCTCGTCTTCCAAGCCTGACCAGGGCCAGGGGTCCAGGAGTGGACGTGTGACAGGAGCCGAGGTCACATAACCCCTGACCCCAAGTGGGAGGGGGCGGCTGTTTTAGGATGAAAGATCTGTGAGTCTCCATTTCACCTGCACTAAAATTGTCAGTGATTTTGATCTTTTCATCCAAAATGACTGGAATTGGAAAAAAGTGGGTGAATGGAATTTAAAGACAGCGAAAGATAAAGAACTTGAAATTCATCGTTGCCTCTATATCAGGCTTTTATGGACAAGACCTGAGTGTGGTCCTTCGTGGGACTGAAGCTCAAGGGCACACATCATCTCAGTGAAGAGAGCATCTGTTGAATGCTGACTGCACCTGCTTTTGTCTGAAGGGGTGATTTTATGAGGCTGACATTTAAGAAGTCAGAATTTTAGCTCATTTCAAAGCCAGGGGAACAGTCTACAGCTGCGTTGCCTTGTGGTGGCAGTCCATCTGAATGAAGCCTGACTTTGAAGTCGCCTTGACCTTTTAAATGTCTCCGTCAATGTAAGGTGTGATGCTTGGGGGGACGCACGGAGTCAGAGCTTTTCCTCTTTAATTGATTCCATTTAAAACATGTTATGCAAGGACTGGAACATTAATTGCCAATTATTTTCATAAAGCCAGGAAGGAAAACATGAAAACCAAATCGAAGGGGTATGAGTGGTCAGATCAACACACAGTGCAGGTCTGCACACGTGCAGCCTCCCTGCGCCCAGAGACCAGCAAATCCACAGAACGGCAGCCGCACGGAATGAAAAGACCAGTTTTTGCCCATCGGGCTGACACACATTCAGCTTTGGTGGGGTCGGCGGGGGGCGGTCAGCGCCAGTGACGGAGCGGCGAGAACGGCCCTTTTGTGACTGGGTGGTGGGTGGGTGTGTAAATCAGGCCACGTTTAATGGAAAGCATTCTGAGCCTTGATCAAGGGAGCTTTGTGTAATGCCTTTGACCCGGTGATTTTCCTTCTAGAAAAAGAAAGAAAAAAAAAATCCCACTCATCCCAGTATAATTTATACTGGGGGAAGGCTGGAAATAGCCCACTTTTGTAAGAGCAGGGCGGTGTTAAACTAAATAAGGTGAACCCGAGGGCAGACTGTCCCCAGCAGGGGACCTGTGTCTGAGAGGGCATGTCCAGAGACAGACAGCGGAACGCTGTGGTGTTACAAGAAAAGCAAGATGGACGACTGTATCGATAGGACCTCTCAGTTCACAAACCCCTGCATTTGTGTCTGTATGCACATTGGCACACATGTGCATATACACAAACACTTATACAAACCATGTGCACACACACGTACTTACGCTTGGCTGTGTGCGTTCATGCTCACTCACGCCTGACTCATTTGCAACCCCGTGGATTGCCAGGCTCCTTTATCTGTGGGATTTCCGGGCGAGAATACTAGAGCGGGTCGCCGTGTCTTTTCCCCGGGGAACTCTCTGACCCAGAGATCAAGCCCGTGTCTCCTACGTCTCCTGCACTGG
>SJYA01011235.1:0-13259 GCA_006410615.1 Neotragus moschatus
TATTGGTGATTGATCTCCTGGCTGTTTCACATGAAGTAACTTTTATAAGCAGGCATGGGCATAAAGACATTGGATTTTAGTATGTTTCACTTCAGTGAGAGTGAATGCTATAGAAATATCCTGTCTACAAAGTGGAGGTATGTGCTCAATTATTTTCTGACAAAATTTGTTAATGTAGACTGATACATGAAATGAAACCTTAAGGATTTATTGCGTATTTATTTTATAAAATATAATTGACACAGTATGCAGGTTTCACTAAGTGGGTTAATCCCTGACTTTTAAAACATTTGTACAGTAACTCCTAACTTACCCATTTGCAATGATGTCTCTTTGTGGTCTTTTCATTAGATAGGTTGGTCTTCCTGAGCGAAGATTTGCGATTTACTCTAGATATTATTATTCACTTTTTATATCTACTTCAAAAAAGGACTGTTACTGAAAACAGATCATGAAAAACTAGTTAGCATGTAAGAGAATAAAGACAATATACTACTAAAATTTTAAGCTTGCATTGTTAGTCTCGGTGTAGAACATCTTGTTCCCTAGGTAGACAGGTACTTAATCAAATGGTAAGTGAAAAAAGTGTAAACTAATTGCTTTTGTGACTAGATTCTTTATTCTTGACTCTGTTTCTCAAAGAGCAGTGCTTTGATGTGAAGTCAGTTGACCACTCTCAGTTACCTCATTTTGGAGTGAAGTCTAGCACTCTGAAAAGATAAATTATTCTTTGGGGAGCAATACAGTTTACTAAGCTGTGTATGAGGTTGGAGGGTCAGGTGACCTGACTGTGTACAAATTGTAAAAGGCAAGTGTCAATTGACAGTGTGTTCTGCTCTCTAAACCAGCGCTCAAAGACTAGTGGTTCAGCTTGCAGCTCCATTCTTACACAACTGGTCTAACAGAAAAAGGTTTTATTGTTTGTTGGCTAGTTAAGCCCAACACTGGGTTAAAATGTTTAGATACTACTGCCAGTTCAATATTATATCTAATGAATCTAGGGTGGCCTGGAGGGCAGGAAAGAAGGGGTTAGGGAACCTCTGGAATAGTTTCATTTCTCTGAATACCATTCTCTTTCTTTTCTCTTCTAAACTTTCCAAATGCTTCTGAGAATCATAACTTAAATCTTGTCTATCATTTTGGTAATACCATTATTCTTAAGCAAAAGATCTCTCTAGAAGCCTCTAGCTCTGTTTGTGTATGTGTGTGTGTGTGTGTGTGTGTGTGTGTGTGCGTGCATGTGTGTACACAGTCTCATGCACATTGATATGAAATTTATGAAGGAATGACTGATGACATTAAATTATAATAAATTTTCCAAACCATATGCAACAAATACAGGTACATAGTTTGCCTTTCAAGGGGCATTTGTTCTTGAAGAAGGTGTCCCATGCCACCTTCTTCTGATTATCTTTAGTTTGGCAGGGCTTCCCTTGTGGTTCAGCTGGTAAAGAATTTGCCTGCAATGTGAGAGACCTGGGTTTGATCCCTGGGTGGGGAAGATCCCTGGAGAAGGGAAAGGCTACCCACTCCAGTATTCTGGCTTGGAAAATTCCATGGACTGTATAGGCCATGGGGTTGCAAAGAATTGGACGTGACTGAGTGACTTTCACTCACTTAATTTTGGCATCATTTATCCCTCAGATAGGGGCTTCCCTGATAGCTCAGTTGGTAAAGAATCCACCTGCAATGCAAGAGACTCCCATTCAATTCCTGGGTGGCGAAGATCCACTGGAGATGGGATAGGCTACCCACTCCAGTATTCTTGGGTTTCCCTTGTGGCTCAGCTGGTAAAGAATCCGCCTGCAACGCGGGAGATCTGGATTCGATTTCAGGGTTAGGAAGATCCCCTGGAAAAGGGAAAGGCTCCCCACTGCAGTATCCTGGCCTGGAGAATTCCATGGACTGTATAGTCTATGGGGTCACAATGAGTCGGACACGAATAAGCGACTTTCACTTTCACATCCTCAAATATATATATATGTATATATATATATATATCCCTCAAGTGTGTATATATATATGTGTGTGTGTGTGTGTGTGTGTGTGTGTGTGATAAAATATATCCCTTAAATATATATTGGAAGAAATATATATATAGAAAGAAATATATATATGTATGTATGTGTGTGTGTGTGTGTGTGTATATATATATATATATGATTTGAGAAAACAGCTTCATGTCACTTGGAGCCAAGCTTAGTAGATGAAAATGAGAACTGATCAAATGAAATGAATAACGTTTGGCTTCAAAAGAGTTGTAAATGTAAAATAAGCTTGGTTTTCCTGTGTAGTTCATAACTAGAAATATATGTGTAATGTCGCAGTATATATAGGGCAGCATCACTTACACAAGTCTCGCTGCTTTTCAGTTCCAGCCTTTGCTTTACATACCAGCAAAACTTCAGGTGTGTTGTTCTATTGCTCATCAAAGTACCACTTTCAGAAGATTGTACTTGAAGGGTTTTTTAATAGCACTACAAAGACTGCTCTGCCATGCCACTGAAAAGCTCTCCCTTGCGTTGTGTACGTTTAATCAACATTATAGCAATTATAGCTCTTCTTGAAGTCCTTCACCCTCTTTTTTGTGGCAGGAACTTTGTCCAGTATAAAACTGTCATGAGTAGAGGTAATCTGAAATTCATTCTCCTTCTGTTTTTGTCAGGATAAGTTGTGGGGATGGGCATGGATACACATTTTTTTGATAATTGAGGGAATTACAGCTAAAATCTACTCTGAACCTCAAAGATAACTTGTTAGAATTTCCACCACTTAAAAATGTTGTGATGCTATTTCTCAGTCATTTCTTTGCACTGTTTTAATAATCTCATTGGGCATATTAATGAGAAGTTGTTATGAGGCTTAATGCCAAATTGAAAAAGTCCAAATTTGATGTCTCTCAGATAGTTTTGTGTCCTTGATAAATTTTACATGTGATTTTTTTCTATAAAGCTGTTTTTTAAAAACAGAGTATGTTGTCTTCATATGTTTTTATGAGTCCTTCACTTAGCAGTTTAAATCATATGTCTTTAACACAGTGCTACAAACTCATTGCCGGGAGAGTGACGTTCTCCTTACATAGTCACAGTGAATCCCAAACTGTCAGGGAGCATATCCTGGTTTGGTTTCCCAGTTATCTGTTCAGTAGCATTGTATTTCATGTCTTTGGAAAAACTATTTGAAGAACTCAAATATACAAATTAAGCTTTTACTTGCTTCAGATAATCATACTGTTGGACCATTGGTACTGACCTAGAAGAAATGCAGGCTCAGCCTTCCTATTGATGAGTCTTGATGCTATGAAAGCTAACATAACTTTAATCTGAAATCATAGGTCCCTACTGAGCAAAGTAGTAGTTGTTCTGAACTCTTTATGGATCATGTCACTTTTGAAGTCACGGGTTTAGTCCTAGAGTGCCTATGCCAAATCTGAATTTTATTTAGAAGATGTTTTGGTGAAAAAAAGTAAATCATCTTGAAAAACTTCTGTTTCAAATTTAATGAAACAGAAAACTTGGGAAAACTTGGCTTGGCAATAGGAAGAAATACCTCAGGGAAGATAAGGTAATTTTATAGTTTTTCTTTATTTGAAGAGCATTTGCCGTATATAGAACTAGTAGACAGATTCTGCATGCAGCACTAGAGGGTAGAAATTAACTTGGAAAATGATATTTCTGATTCTCAGCTAAAAAAGTAACAAACTAGGCAAGATGGAGTACGGGGATAAGAGAGTCAATTCCCAAACCTGGTTAAGAATATGAAAGTGTATTTAGGTGCTTTGGGCATAGGACCTATGACTCTTACAATCTTACATGGACCCAACCTTCAAAAAGCTTATAGTACAGTAATCAAAATAAGCTTATTTGTAATTCTAACAGTGGAAATTAATGGTTTTATTAAATCGTGCTGATACAGTCCTGTGGGACATGGAGGAAAAAGAGATTACTTTGAGTGGATGAACCATCAGTCTCTCCCTCTTAGAGCCTCAACCAGGGCTGTTTGCTGATAACTAGACTGTACGCTTGAGAGAAATTTTAGAGAAGTGAACAAGGAGGGGAAAGATCTGAGGTTCAGTGGGTTAAATTCTACCACTGGGACTCGACCATGTTATAAAACTTCTGGGCCTCTATATCCTCCTCTAGAAAAAGAAAATCATAGTATCTGTCATGATTTAATAATAGAACTATCGTTAGGATCCATCTGGATAGTGTTTGTAGAAGGTATTTTCAAAAACTCAAAAAAAAAAAAATGCAAATATTAGGGATTGCTATGACATAACATTTCATTTATCTTGCCTGACTATGTTTAGGCAAGTAAAGGTCAAATTGTTTCAACTTTTAGTAATCACCTTATAGAGACTAAATAGCATTTCAAGATTAGAATGCCTGAATAATATGATGATTATAGGTCTCTTCATTCTCTGTATGTTTGTGTGTGTGTGTGTGTGTGTGTGTGTGTGTGTGTGTGTACATGTATGGTAAGGAAAGGCTGTTTTCAGACAGCCATCATTATGATCCTATAACAACCATCTGTTGTAAAGGAAAACTCTTGAAGTGACAGTATTTACACACAGATTTACAGACACACACACATTTCTTGTTAGTGGAAATTCTTTTCATTGATATTTTTAACATTGGGGAAGCACAGGCTGTTGTCCTTGGAAATACCATAGAGACATGCTGATTGAATAATATAGGGGTAAAAAGTCCTATTACATATAACTCTGTAGTTATATGGTTAGTATTTAATATTAAGCAAATATGATGGAAAAAATAAGTCAACTTTGATTTAAAAATTAGTTGGACCATAAAAATGACAGTATATTGTTTGATTTAAGCATATTCTCAAGGCCTTCCATAACTCCCTGTCCTTCTGATTCAGTGGTTCTCAACCTCGGCTACACAGTGGAATTCCCTGGGGAGCTTTAGAATCCCAGTGCCCAGACTGCACCCCTAACCAATTAATTCAGAATCCCTAAGGGTGAGAACCAGTTATCAGTATTTTTAAAGCTCCCCAGGCAATTCCAATGTGCACCCAGTTTGAGATCCATGTCCCCATATCTATTCGTAGTGCCATATTGGATTTATAAACTGGAATGCTATTTTTCACTCCAGCTTTGCCTCCTTCATCCTATTTAATCTTACCGAGTTCTGCAGATTCTCCCCTAGCTGTCTTGGTTTAACCCTTACCTTCCCCAGGAAAGCCAGCCTAGCCAAGGCCTTTAAAGCTTCATACCTAGTTTTCTTCATCTAGTCCCTCCTAAATGGCATTACCAGACACTTTGAAATAAGTCTTTCAAACAACAGTTTTGTCATTTCACTTAAGACCCTACACTGCTTTGGCATCCTGAAATCCAAGAGCCTTTCTAACTAGACTTTATTTAAACAATGCATCCGCCAACTGCTTCTGTTTCCTATTGCAGCATTTTACAATTGGGAAGGAATTGGAGGTTTAGGAAGATGAGTTGTAAAACTTTTTCTCTTGTAATCCTGCGATTATGTAGAGGAGCCTTGGCACAGGCACCAGGGAGGCAGAGGCTAACAAGAGGCATGTCTGGGTTCACTGTTGCCCCAACTCCAGCCCTTAAGGCAGCTGGAGCAGATCCATGCTGGTTCCTTCATATATTTGGGTCAGGCTTAAGATTTCATTAGAGCCAAAAAGAGTAAAGAAGAAATAAATAACACGAACAACTTTGAAAACCATGAAATCTGATCCTCTCATTTCATATGACTGGAAACTAAGGCTCAGAGAAGTAAAGTTACTCAACCAAAGCCATACAGCTGAAATCTGCCCTTTGTTCCATCTAGTGTGATCTCTCCATGCTCTCTGAAAAATAAGAAGAGATAGCGTCATACTAGCTCTTGACACAAGGCCTTGTACATACTGGTATTTGTCAAATACTTGTTGAATGAACGCTTGAATGAATGCTATTTTGCACTTCTCTGTTTCTGTTCATGCTGTTACCATAAAAGCACCCCCTTTTAAGAAGAGATTCTTTTCATATATAAAAGCAAGCCTTCAAGGCATATCTCATCCTACTTCTGCCTCCAAGTCTTTCCTCACAGCCATGATTTGTAAAAGTAACTTACTGGGTTGTATTTTAACCTTTTTAAAATACTGTCTTGCTCTCTAATTATTTTCTGTGTCCGCTCTTCTCTGTGACAAGATTGAACATCTGTACCTTAAAGTGCAAGATCTTTGCCGTACGCCCCTTTCCTGTTTGCTTCAGCATAATGAAAGTCACTTAGTCGTGTCAGACTCTTTGCCACCCCATGGACTCTACAGTCCATGGGATTCTCCAGGCCAGAATACTGGGGTGGGTGACCTTTCCCTTCTCCAGGGGATCGTCCCAACCCAGGGACTGAATCCAGGTCTCCCGCACTGCAGGTGGATTCTTTACCAGCTGAGCCACAAGGGAAGCCCTCCTCCAGCATTAGTTCAGGTCAGTTGTTCAGCCTTGTCCGACTCTTTGTGACTCAATGGACTGCAGCACACCAGGCTTCCCTGTCCATCACCAACTCTCAGAGCTCACTCAAACTCATGTCCATTGAGTTGGTGATGCCGTCCAATCATCTCTTCCTCTGTCATCCCCTTCTCCTCTCACCTTCAATTTTTCCCTTCATCAGGGTCTTTTCCAATGCATTAGTTCTTCGCATCAGGTGGCTAAATATTGGAGTTTCAGCTTCAGCATCAGTCCTTCCAATGAATACTCAGGACTGATTTCCTTTAGGATGGACTGGTTGGATCTCCTTGCAGTCCAAAGGACTCTCAAGAGTCTTCTCCAACACCAAAATTAAAAAGCATCAATTCTTTGACACTGAGCTTTCTTTATAATCTAACTCTCACATTCATACATGACCACTGGAAAAACCAAAGCTTTGACTAGACGAACCCTTATTACAAAGCAATGTCTCTGCTTTTTAATATGCTGTCTAGGTTCATCATAACTTTCTTTCCAAGGAGTAAGCGTCTTTCAGTTTCATGGCTGCAGTCACCATCTGCAGTGATTTTGGAGCCCCCCAAAATAGTCTGTCTCCTCCAGCCTAGTCAGAGCTTAATACATGCCTGGTTGGGTGGGATTGCTGGATCTCCCTGAATCTATACTCTAGTTTCTGTGCCCCTCATAGTCATAGCCACAGTGCTCGTACTCAGTCATGTCAGACTCTCCAGGCTCCTTCGTCTATGCGGTTTTTCTAGGCAAGAGTACTTGAGTGGGTTATCATTTCCTTGTCCAAGGGAATCTTCTCGACCCAGGGATTGAACCTGTGTGTCTTGCATTCCCTACTATTAATGATAATAATTAAATCCAATTAGAATCAAATGTCTCAAAATATGAAGTCTGAACTTTTACTCAGCATAAGAAATGCCCTCTTCTTTAGGAATTGAACAAATGGAATTTTTATATCCACAAAATGCCTTTCCCATTAAAATAAACTCACATTCCTTTCGTTTTGACCTCTCTCTCTTGCATTTTTTTCCCCCCTTTTAAGCAGAAAATTGCAACAGGAAAAGAAAGTAGATTAAATAATTTGTTGTCTGCCAGAATTTTTTTTTTCCTGAGGTCTCTAAGTACTCTCCGTCTTGGGCACTTAGCAGACTGGCCCCTAAGAGCAAGGCCAAACTGCAGCTTCATGGGAAAAAACTTGGGAAATGTCCAATCGAGTGTAAGCCAACTCACAGTTGCCTTCCTTGTTCAAAGCCACATTTCTGGCTGGATCAGCTGGAATTTTCTTTTGAAGAAAAGAGTGTTCCTGGCTTGGTTTCAGGTCCTTTTCTTCACAGCAGTCATTCTAGAATTCTCCACAGAGTTATTCATAAGCCAGTAGGAAAAGTGATTCTGTCATTTTCCCTGTAAAAGTATTCAAATGAATGTTGTATCCCTTATACATTTACACCTTTGATGACCGTCCCACTAAAAGTTCATCTTTATCTTCTTCCTTAGATCACTGCTGTCTATTCAGTAAGATTCCATGACAAGCGGCTCAAGCACTTAGAATTCTTGGTATTATTTGCTTTAGGGTAGTAGTCTTTCCATTTTTTCACTGACATTCATGCACTAGTTTATTCAACAACTATTTTTTGACCCCCGCAGAGAAGCAACAAAATACTTAAGAACATGGACTTGTATTTGAGCTCTTGAATTTACTTGATGTTTGAACATGGACACATTGCTTCCTTTCTCCAGATCTCAGTTTTATTATCTGTAAAGTGATGATAATAGCACTATTACTTAAAATCATTGTGAGGAATCCATAATTTCTACGAGGATCTTAGCATAGTGACTGGCACCAGCTGTGTGTTCAAATATTGTGTTACTCTTGTGGCACATACAAGTTCTCTACTAGACAGCCTGCTAAGTGTACCAGAACCAATAAGACATATTTCCTGCTCCTAGGTAGCTCAAAGTCTAGTGAGGGAGACACCTAGGTAGATATAGTTCTACTATAGAAAATAAAAAACACTATAACCAATTGGGGCTTCCCTGGTGGCTCCAATGGTAAAGAATCTGCTTGCAATGCAGGAGACCCAGGTTCGGTTCCTGGATCAGGAAGACCTCTGGAGAAGGGAATGGCAACCCACTCTAGTATTGTTGCCTGGAGAATTCCATAGACAGAGGAGCCTGTAGAGCTGTGGTCCATAGGGTCGCAGAGAGTCAGACAGTACTGAGCAACTAACACACACACACAGAGTCAAGTTACGTGCAGTGGGCTAGGTGGGAGCCAAAAGAGGCTACATCTGCTCTAGGGGAGGAAGGAGCTGAGGAAAGCACAGAGAGGCGATGGTCTGTTTATCTGAGTTTGACGAACATAGAGGCAGTTGCTAAGTGGTAGGGTATAAGGCGAAATGAGAATGTGTAGCATGTAGGCATTTGCAAAGGCACAGAACGTGAAGGAGAATGACATCACCTCCAAAGAGCAAGTCAGTTCCACGCTTGCAGTGTGAGGGATGACGGGAGATGAGATTGGGCTTTGGGTGATGTAACCCTGTTCCCTTGACTGTTGTTCTCCTACCTATTGCTAAAGAACTGAAACCACCCAGAAGGGGAATCCAGAGGGAGTTCTACAGTGAGTGTGTGGTGCCATTACCACAACTACAAAACATAGATAGCAAAAATCTCAAAAGGGGATGGAAAGACTGGTAGAAGGACCAAGAAGGTCAAGCACGATGGGGAAGGAGACTCTTATACTTTAATTTTGGAGACTATTACACATGTTGATAGGCACACTCACTACTGCTTTGTTTTTATGCCTTTGGAACCCCTACTTGGTCTCAAAAGTCAGACTATTTTAGAAAAGTGCTCTTGGAACTTTAGGAACAAATTCTCTTTGGGGAAACTTGCTTTCCATGAACTAGAGACCATGTAGGACAGTGGAATCATTCTGCTTTTTAGACTTAGAATATCTAGGACCTGGAATTGATTCTTCTGTTGACGAACTTTGTGACCTTTCGTAACTATTGGGCATCAGACTTGTCTTGTGTCAAAGGAAGGGCATATACCAGACAATGTAGAAGTTGATTTCAGTTCTTAAGCTCTGTTGTTCAAAGTTTCTCAAATGTACGTTGTTTAAAAAAATAGCATGTTGGAACTTTTAGTGAATGTAGACATTGAGACAGATAATACAGGACAAATACTATCTTTTTGTTAAGGACAAGTTCTGAGAAACTGAAGCAAAGAGGCATTTTAACAGGGGTGGGGAAATAGCCTTAAATAATATGCAGTGTCAGTAAGGAACCAAGAAAAATTGAGCCTTTAAACCACCTTGCTCCTCATATACACACCCAGTAACACAGAAATGTTGGTTTGAAAAGATAAAACTATTATAGGAGAAATAAAGAAAGTTAGACTGGCTTCCCAGTTGACACCAGTATTAAAGAATTCGCCTGCCAATGCATGAGACAGACACAAGAGACATAGATTCTATACCTATGTAGGGAAGGTGACCTGGAGAAGGATATGGCAACCCACTCCAGTATTCTTGCCTGGGAAACCCTTTGGACTAAGGGGCCTGGCAGGCTATAGTCCATGAGGTCTCAGTTGGACACGAGTGACCATACATACATGTAGAAAGTTAGACTATTATAAGGAAGGGCATTCAGTTCAGTTCAGTTCAGTCACTCAGTCGTGTCCGACTCTTTGCGAACCCATGAATCGCGGCACGCCAGGCCTCCCTGTCCATCACCAACTCCTAGAGTTCACTCAGACTCACATCCATCGAGTCGGTGATGCCATCCAGCCATCTCATCCTCTGTCATTCCCTTCTTCTCCTGCCCCCAATTCCTCCCAGCATCAAAGTCTTTTCCAATGAGTCAGCTCTTCCCATGAGGTGGCCAAAGTACTGGAGTTTCAGCTTTAGCATCATTCCTTCCAAAGAAATCCCAGGGCTGATCTCCTTCAGAATGGACTGGTTGGATCTGCTTGCAGTCCAAGGGACTCTCAAGAGTCTTCTCCAACACCACAGTTCAAAATGATTCTTTGGTGCTCATTCTTCTTCACAGTCCAACTCTCACATCCATACATGACTACTGGAAAAACCATAGCCTTGACTAGACACACTGAAACCATACTCACAGAAAACTAGTCAATCTAATCACACTAGGACCACACCCTTGTCTAACTCAATGAAGGAAGGGCATAGATAAGACTAAAACTGGTACATTTTAAAAAGTAGGACCCACAGGTTAGCTAAAACACTATATATTTTAATATTCTTTTATAGCTCCCAGTCTTTATCCAAGGGCCACTAACCTATATTGTAAATTATACAGAGGTCACACACAGGGTAATTGACACTTCTCCTTCCATTAAAATATATTTTCTTTTTCATGTATATACTATGTGATATGGTGTTTATAAATACCTAATATCTTACGAAGCTCAATATTTAACTTCAACATATTATAATATACTAGCAGTTCAGTTCTGTTCAATCACTCAGTCATGTCCAACTGTTAGTGACCCCATGGACTGCAGCACGCCTGGCCTCCCTGTCCATCACCAACTCCTGGAGTTTACCCAAACTCATGTCCATTGAGTCAGTGATGCCATCTAACCATCTCATCCTCTGTTGTCTCCTTCTCCTCCTGCCCTTGATCTTTCCCAGCATCAGGGTCTTTTCAAGTGAGTCAGCTCTTTGTATCAGGTGGCCAGAGTATTAGAGTTTCAGCTTCAACATCAGTCCTTCCAATGAACATCCAGGACTGATCTCCTTTAGGATGGACTGGTTGGATCTCCTTGCAGTCCAAGGGACTCTCAAGAGTCTTCTCCAACACCACAGTTCAAAAGCATCATTCTTTGGCACTCAGTTTCTTTATAGTCCAAATTTCACATCCATACATGACTCCCGGAAAAACCATAGCCTTGACTAGATGGACCTTTGTTAACAAAATAATATCTCTGATTTTTAATATGCTGTCTAGGTTAGTCATAACTTTCCTTCCACGGAGTAACCATCGTTTAATTTCATGGCTGCAGTCAACATCTGCAGTNTTTCTTTATAGTCCAAATTTCACATCCATACATGACTCCCGGAAAAACCATAGCCTTGACTAGATGGACCTTTGTTAACAAAATAATATCTCTGATTTTTAATATGCTGTCTAGGTTAGTCATAACTTTCCTTCCACGGAGTAACCATCGTTTAATTTCATGGCTGCAGTCAACATCTGCAGTGATTTTGGAGCCTGAAAATTAAAGTCATCCACTGTTCCCACTGTTTCTCGATCTATTTGCCATGAAGTGATGGGGCCAGATGCCATGATCTTAATTTTCTGAATGTTGAGCTTTAGCCAACTTTTTCACTCTCCTCTTTCACTTTCATAAAGTGGCTCTTTAGTTCTCCTTCACTTTCTGCCATAAGGATGGTGTCATCTGCATATCTGAGGTTATATTTCTCCCAGCAGTCTTGATTCCAGCTTGTGCTTCATCCAGCCCAGNTAGGGCTCTTCTTTATCAAGAATATTTTGATTACTGATTAATCTCCCTTCTGGTTATAGGTCTGTTCCGGTTTTCTGTTACTAGAAGCCATAAGCAGATCTGGGGGGAGGACATTCTGGGCAGATAGAAGAGTAGGTGCAAAGGTCAAGGTGGAAATGTGGTTGAAGAGAGGGAGACTCGTGACTGAAGCAGAGTGTTTGGGGTGGGGGAGGAGTAGGAGATGGGGTCAGAAACGTGGTGAGACCAGATCAGATAGGGTCTTGTAAAGAATGTGACTTCACGTCAAGTTATGGGAAGCTTTTCGTGACCAGGCGCCTTTCTCCTCCGCATCTCCCTTCCACCAGCTCTCCCCCTTTGCCCTGCACTGTGTATAGGGATATCCTGTAATTACCTAGAACCTGGGCTGCTCCTCTCTTCGCCTGGCTAAGCCCTGCTTACTCCTCATGGGCCACCCTGGACACTCAGTGTTCCGAGAGGCTGTCTGACATCCCAAGCTACATGGAGCGCACATCCCTGGGCTTTGATGGTGCCCTGCAGCTGAGTCCTATAAGAGTTCTTATCTTCATGACTAGACATTTTCTCTGTAGGCTGGTCATTTTCGGGTTCCCAGCCTCCGGCTAATAACAGACACTGATAGGATCAGTCATCTGCACCCTCTGGTGCACCCACCTGAGCAGAGGCTGATGCCCCAGTGTGTTCTTTTGCTGAGTATCAGCTCAGTTGTTTGAGACCCTTCCTGGGTCCTAAACGTCTGTTTCTGACTCTTGGTTCACGCTGCTTGTAGTAGGGCAGGGATGGCGACAGTGAACTGGGACAATATCTTTGTCAAATAAATTTAAGAGGAGGAACTGAAACTATACATTCTCATTATCACAGACTTTTCCTTCTTGCTATGTACTTCTTCCAATTTTTGTGTTCTCATCACAGTGTGATCTCGTTCTGACTAAATGAATCAGCTGAGGTTAGATTATTCATCTTAGCAAAAGCATGGGGATGGAGCATGTGGTTGGATGGACCTGCTCACTGACAGGTGGTGGAGGCGGGTGGAAACTGACATAGCCTCTCTGGAGAGTATCTTTTGCTAACTGTACATTAGCTCTTAAAATGGTTCTTACCTTTTCACCCAGGAACATTTCTAAATATGATCCTAAAGACCTAATCAGAGATATTTGTACAGGAATATTCAGCGCTGTACTAACATTCATACAGAACAGTGGGAGACAGCCTAAGTGCCTAACAACATGTGCCTGGCTAATAAATTACAGTATACCCATACGACGAGCTGTATGTGATCTTAAAAATTATTTTGGAGAACTGAATGACA
>SJYA01011237.1:0-12467 GCA_006410615.1 Neotragus moschatus
CATTGGAAGGACTGATGTTGAAGCTGAAACTCCAATACTTCGGCCACCTGATGCAAAGAGCTGACTCATCGGAAAAGACCCTGATGGTGGGAAAGATTGAGGGAGGAGGAGAAGGGGACGACAGAGGAGGAGATGGCTGGATGGCATCACCAACTCAACGGACATGTGTTTGAGTGGACTCTGGGAGTTGGTGATGGACAGGGAGGCCTGGCGTGCTGCAGTTCATCAGGTCACAACGAGTCAGACACAACTGAGTGACTAAACTGAGCTGAACTGAACTGAAAGCTCAAACTGAAAGCTTGGGAGCTCTGAGCTCCCAAGCAGCTTTTTATTTAGGGAAGATAGGCCAAAACCAACTAGTTATTTAAAATACAACTTTTAGAACACAGAGATTTATTCAGAGAGAAGAAAACTTTTCTTTAAAACCAGAGTAAGACATCAAGATACCTCATTTAAGATTACAAGAGACCAAGCTGTCACAAATAAGAACAACCACAAAAATAACTTTTAGAAACCAAAAAGCATAATAAAAGAAATTTAGAAATCAATATGAGTTAGAAGATAAAATTGGAGATATCTCACAGAAAATAGATCAAAAGGATAATGAGAATTTTTTATAAATGGGAAAGGAAAAATATGAAAGATAGGTGAACAGTCTAAGAGGTCCACCAATTGTAAAGCAGGATCTCTAGTAAGAGAAAACATAGGAGAGAAAAATCATCAAACAGTTCAAGAATATTTGTTCAACTCTCTAACCAGATCAGTTGAGGTGTGAGGAAGAACCAGGTACCCGTTGGTGCAGTTTCTCTACATGTTCAATTTCAAGCAGAAANGGTCCACCAATTGTAAAGCAGGATCTCTAGTAAGAGAAAACATAGGAGAGAAAAATCATCAAACAGTTCAAGAATATTTGTTCAACTCTCTAACCAGATCAGTTGAGGTGTGAGGAAGAACCAGGTACCCGTTGGTGCAGTTTCTCTACATGTTCAATTTCAAGCAGAAAATAAATCTAGACAGTACCAGATCCCTGGAGCCAAATAGAAGATTTTTTTTTTTTAATTACAAGAATACCGTTTAAATCATCTTTTTACTGAGCTGGTGCAAAGGGATAAATCTCTCAATAAGCGATATCTTGAAAGAACTCTTTCACTGATTAGTCATCAACAATGTTCTTCTTTCTTTAGAAAAACAAAGAAATCAGTAGGTGCCAAAATTATTATTCCAGAGTCTTTAGCACAGATTGCCTATTGAATATTCTCACAACCAGAGAAAGTACAAAATCTGTTCTGACCCATTTAGAACCCAAAGCTTCATTACGAACCTCCCAAGAACTGGAAATCTGCACTTCATTAGGAACAGGCTGGGATCCAGGGCTTCATGAG
This sequence comes from Neotragus moschatus, assembly GCA_006410615.1. NCBI lineage: Eukaryota > Metazoa > Chordata > Mammalia > Artiodactyla > Bovidae > Neotragus > Neotragus moschatus. Next base: position 1,383 of record SJYA01011237.1, read on the forward strand.
GGAGTTGCCTGAATAGCAGGAGGCAGTTGGAAGAAATCTTCTGGATTCCTTTACATTCCTAAAAATAAACAGGAGACTCTCTTGATGAGCTTAAGATACAGAAAATCAAAAAGAGCTTAGGCCCTAAGTTCTTTAATACTCACCAGAATAAAACCTGTTCCAAAGTTATAATGTTCTTAGTTGAATGATAAAACCTAATTCCTATATCCTTTTAAAATTCTTTTTCAATCTTTTATTATCCAATTATACATTGTTTTACAATTTTAAAACCAGTTCCAAATAAGTAATCAATAATTGAAACAGTTTTCTAGATCATGGCAACCCTGTGATCACTTCCTCCTCTCACATAAGCCTGCCTTTGTAGAAAAGAGCTGACTCATTGGAAAAGACACCAGAAAAATTCTAGAATCAGAGTGTTTCCTTGTGATATACTTGGTGATGATCACTGGTTGTTACTATCACATTACTTCTATCAAGGTAAGCTTTTCTACTCCAGACAAGAGTACAGGCTCCTTTGTGAGGAACACCAAAATTGACCACAGAAAGTACAAAATGTGTCACAGAAGAAAGTCTCTACTTTTAACATTTAAGATGTAAAAGAATCAATAAAAGTTCACTGAAGGATAAACATTCTCAGATACAGAAAATTATGTTTAAAAACTGCAAGACATTCCAAGAGGAAATACCGAAATGCAAATTTCCATCAGATACTGATCAAGTAATTTCACTCCAAAATGATTATTTATGTTAATATTTCCATATTAGAAATCATGTTGGAAGCCTGTAATGTCCTCTCCTGGAAAACAAATAATTACCTATACTGTTTTGAAAACAGCTCTAGAAAATGATGAGCTCTTATCACCAGAATTGTATTCATGCTGCCGCTGCTGCTGCTAAGTCGCTTCAGTCGTGTCCGACTCTGCCACCCCAGAGACGGCAGCCCATCAGGCTCCCCTGTCCCTAGGATTCTCCAGGCAAGAACACTGGAGTGGGTTGCCATTTCCTTCTCCAATGCATGAAAGTGAAAAGTGAAAGTGAAGTCGCTCAGTCGTGTCCCACTCTTTGTGACCCAGTGGACTGCAGCCTTCCAGGCTCCTCTGTCCATGGGATTTTCCAGGCAAGAGTACTGGAGTAGAGTGCTATCGCCTTCTCTGAATTGTATTGATAAGTTGTTCTAAAAGAACAATCCAGTCCTTATCAAGCTAATTACCTAGTTACTTTGAGTCTATAGGATAATTACTCAAAATNGTGCAAAGGGATAAATCTCTCAATAAGCGATATCTTGAAAGAACTCTTTCACTGATTAGTCATCAACAATGTTCTTCTTTCTTTAGAAAAACAAAGAAATCAGTAGGTGCCAAAATTATTATTCCAGAGTCTTTAGCACAGATTGCCTATTGAATATTCTCACAACCAGAGAAAGTACAAAATCTGTTCTGACCCATTTAGAACCCAAAGCTTCATTACGAACCTCCCAAGAACTGGAAATCTGCACTTCATTAGGAACAGGCTGGGATCCAGGGCTTCATGAGGGAGTTGCCTGAATAGCAGGAGGCAGTTGGAAGAAATCTTCTGGATTCCTTTACATTCCTAAAAATAAACAGGAGACTCTCTTGATGAGGTTAAGATACAGAAAATCAAAAAGAGCTTAGGCCCTAAGTTCTTTAATACTCACCAGAATAAAACCTGTTCCAAAGTTATAATGTTCTTAATTGAATGATAAAACCTAATTCCTATATCCTTTTAAAATTCTTTTTCAATCTTTTATTATCCAATTATACATTGTTTTACAATTTTAAAACCAGTTCCAAATAAGTAATCAATAATTGAAACAGTTTTCTAGATCATGGCAACCCTGTGATCACTTCCTCCTCTCACATAAAGCCTGCCTTTGTAGAAAAGAGCAGGCTCATTGGAAAAGACACCAGAAAAATTCTAGAATCAGAGTGTTTCCTTGTGATATATTTGGTGATGATCACTGGTTGTTACTATCACATTACTTCTATCAAGGTAAGCTTTTCTACTCCAGACAAGAGTACAGGCTCCTTTGTGAGGAACACCAAAATTGACCACAGAAAGCACAAAATGCGTCACAGAAGAAAGTCTCTACTTTTAACATTTAAGATGTAAAAGAATCAATAAAAGTTCACCGAAGGATAAACATTCTCAGATACAGAAAATTATGTTTAAAAACTGCAAGACATTCCAAGAGGAAATACCAAAATGCAAATTTCCATCAGATACTGATCAAGTAATTTCACTCCAAAATGATTATTTATGTTAATATTTCCATATTAGAAATCATGTTGGAAGCCTGTAATGTCCTCTCCTGGAAAACAAATAATTACCTATACTGTTTTGAAAACAGCTCTAGAAAATGATGAGCTCTTATCACCAGAATTGTATTCATGCTGCCGCTGCTGCTGCTAAGTCGCTTCAGTCGTGTCCGACTCTGTGCAACCCCAGAGACGGCAGCCCATCAGGCTCCCCTGTCCCTGGGATTCTCCAGGCAAGAACACTGGAGTGAGTTGCCATTTCCTTCTCCAATGCATGAAAGTGAAAAGTGAAAGTGAAGTCGCTCAGTTGTGTCCCACTCTTTGCGACCAAGTGGACTGCAGCCTTCCAGGCTCCTCCGTCCATGGGATTTTCCAGGCAAGAGTACTGGAGTAGAGTGCTATCGCCTTCTCCGAATTGTATTGATAAGTTGTTCTAAAAGAACAATCCAGTCCTTATCAAGCTAATTACCTAGTTACTTTGAGTCTATAGGATAATTACTCAAGATGAAAAAAAGTGACATTTTTACACTTAACCACTCCAAAAGAATAGACTGATAATATTTCTTAGTATGTTTCAGAGCTCCATGACAGCTTTTTTCTTAACAAATCACAAATATCAACAAGGTATACAGAATGATTATCCCAAAAATCACTATTTCTGTTCCATCTCATTCGCAACAGTTAAGAAAAATATCTTTTAAATAATTTCTTTGACCTATCATTTGCATTTGACCCAGTGGACAAAGACCATCAATAGTAAAAATGTATAAAGTTCAGATAAATCCTATATATTAGTTGCCATTTTGGAATCTAAATCATATTACTACAGTGAAAATCTGAGGTTTTTCTCATGCATCACTCAACGTAAATATTTCAAGAGAATAAACAAGTTTATGTCCAAGTACATTTTAAGAATCCATATTTGAACAACATGATTTAGCAATAGAGTTGACTTTTGAAAAGTAACAAAAATAGTGTGCTACTCTCTGTGGAGGGCATGATTTTATCTTCTCTTTGTAAGAAAGCTCTCAAAGCAGTGCTAGTCTCTGCTACAATAGTCATGACAGCTCAACATTAGTGCTCAATGTATTTAATTTGGTAATGTTCTTCAACTTATAAACGGCAATTTTTAAGTAGCCCAAGTAAGGAAATCTAATTAAAGCTATATGCAATATAGTTTATAACTCAGGTTGCATGAGGATGCCATACTATCTCAAAATCTAAAATCAGACATTAACCAGGAAGGCTTTCATTGCTTTTTATACACAATGTGGTACAGTAGTAACCTCTATGTTGATTTTGTTCCTCTGAGTCCACTTGCTTTTCTTCCTATGAGACACAGAACTCATAGCTAACTGATAACATTCCCCTGTCTGGAAAAACAGGAAACATTGTTGACTACATATCTCAACGTCTTTANCATTGCTTTTTATACACAATGTGGTACAGTAGTAACCTCTATGTTGATTTTGTTCCTCTGAGTCCACTTGCTTTTCTTCCTATGAGACACAGAACTCATAGCTAACTGATAACATTCCCCTGTCTGGAAAAACAGGAAACATTGTTGACTACATATCTCAACGTCTTTAGGGAAAAAAAACTATGCTGCTGCTAAGTCACTTCAGTCATGTCCGACTCTGTGCAACCCCATAGGTGGCAGCCCATCAGGCTCCCCCCATCCCTGGGATTCTCCAGGCAAGAACACTGGAGTGGGTTGCCATTTCCTTCTCCAATGCGTGAAAGTGAAAAATGAAAGTGAAGTCGCTCAGTCGTGTCTGACTCTTTGTGACCCAGTGGACTGCAGCCTTCCAGGCTCCTCTGTCCATGGGATTTTCCAGGCAAGAGTACTGGAGTAGAGTGCTATCGCCTTCTCTGAATTGTATTGATAAGTTGTTCTAAAAGAACAATCCAGTCCTTATCAAGCTAATTACCTAGTTACTTTGAGTCTATAGGATAATTACTCAAAATGAAAAAAAGTGACGTTTTTACACTTAACCACTCCAAAAGAATAGACTGATAATATTTCTTAGTATGTTTCAGAGCTCCATGACAGCTTTTTTCTTAACAAATCACAAATATCAACAAGGTATACAGAATGATTATCCCAAAAATCACTATTTCTGTTCCATCTCATTCGCAACAGTTAAGAAAAATATCTTTTAAATAATTTCTTTGACCTATCATTTGCATTTGACCCAATGGACAAAGACCATCAATAGTAAAAATGTATAAAGTTCATATAAATCCTATATATTAGTTGCCATTTTGGAATCTAAATCATATTACTACAGTGAAAATCTAGGGGTTTTCTCATGTATCACTCAACGTAAATATTTCAAGAGAGTAAACAAGTTTATGTCCAAGTACATTTTAAGAATCCATATTTGAACAACATGATTTAGCAATAGAGTTGACTTTTGAAAAGTAACAAAAATAGTGTGCTACTCTCTGAGGAGGGCATGATTTTATCTTCTCTTTGTAAGAAAGCTCTCAAAGCAGTGCTAGTCTCTACAATAGTCATGACAGCTCAACATTACTGCTCAATGTATTTAATTTGGTAATGTTCTTCAACTTATAAATGGCAATTTTTAAGTAGCCCAAGTAAGGAAATCTAATCAAAGCTATATGCAATATAGTTTATAACTCAGGTTGCATGAGGATGCCATACTATCTCAAAATCTAAAATCAGACATTAACCAGGAAGGCTTTAATTGCTTTTTATACACAATGTGGTACAGTAGTAACCTCCATGTTGATTTTGTTTCCTCTGAGTCTACTTGCTTTTCTTCCTATGAGACACAGAACTCATAGCTAACTGATAACATTCCCCTATCTGGAAAAACAGGAAACATTGTTGACTACATATCTCAACGTCTTTAGTGAAAAAAAACTATGCTGCTACTAAGTCACTTCAGTCATGTCCGACTCTGTGCAACCCCATAGGTGGCAGCCCATCAGGCTCCCCCCATCCCTGGGATTCTCCAGGCAAGAACACTGGAGTGGGTTGCCATTTCCTTCTCCAATGCGTGAAAGTGAAAAATGAAAGTGAAGTCGCTCAGTCGTGTCTGACTCTTAGCAACCCCATGGACTGCAGCCTACCAGGCTCCTCTGTCCATGGGATTTTCCAGGCAAGAGTACTGGAGCAGGGTTTTGTCAAATCCTAAGAAAATTTAGTTATTTGGACATATTCTACAAAAACAAAAATGTGCCTTACAGAATAACTTAGAAGCCTTTAAAAACATATAATGAATACTGCTTAACTCAATTAATATTACTTAACCACTTACCTTGTAGGCTAAGCTCCAACAAAACGTTAGGAAACAAACTCAGTGCCCCAAAGTTATAATGATCTTAGTTGCTTGATAATATCTAATTCCCATATGCTTCTTTTATTCCTCTTTAATCTTTAGTTATCCAACTGTACACTGTTTTACATTTTTAATACCAATTCCGATAAGTAATGAATGACTGAAATAGTTTCCTAGATCATGGCAGCCATGTGATCGTTTCCCCCTTCTCACTTATGCCCACCTTCGTCAGACCACCAAAAAAATTCTAGAATCAGAGCATTTCTTTGTGATGTATAGATGATGATCACTGGTTGTTACTATCACATTACTTTTATCCAGATAAGAGTAAGAGCTAAGCTTCTCTGTAAAGAACACCACAATGGATCACAGAAAACATAAATTCCTCATGGTCTCTACTTTTGATATTAAATATTTAAAAGAATCAAAACTTGAGTGAAGGATGAACATTCTTTATTTCTTAAAATACTTAATGTTATAGTAACAGTATAAAATTACTGCTGCCCATGATGATTGAAACTTCAGTATTCATAAATGCCAAGTATTCAATTACATCAAAAGCTTTGATCATTTTCAATGCTGGATTCCAATGCAACATCAAATGTAAAACAATCGAATATCCGGTTACCAGATCTAGGATACTGAAACAACATTGCAGCCATTTCTAACTGGTTTAAACTTAAAAGACTTAGCTCAGTTTGACTGAACTTAGTGGCAAATGGACTAAACATTGTGATCTGCACCTTATTTTAATACACACACACAATGATGTCTTCGAGATGGACACCCTGACATTGATCATTCTTCCCTCTGTTGCATCATCAGAGTCAAATAGTGGACCTCAGCTGGGGTGATTTTTGTCCCTCTAGGGACATCTGGCAATATCTGAAGACATTTTGGTTGTGACAACTGGGGGTGGTGCTACTGGTATCAAGCTGTCTACAGAGCACAGGACAGCCCCCTCTCCACCATAAGTAAGTGACAGCCCCAAATTACAATATTATGCAGGCTGATAAATAGTTACAAGGACTAACATTCAAAAATTCATACTGACGTGCCATTCCTCAGGTTGCAATAAAGAAGGAGAACTCAGGCTGACAGTTCATAACTGCTTCTATGGTCAATTTAACCCTGGAATTTATTCCACATTTGGGCACTCAGAGCCCATATTCATTAAGTTCTCATTCTAGTCATATCCTTTCATTCATTCAAAAATCTTTCTTATGCCATTTCAGGCCAGTGCTGGAAGATTCCTCCGCATAATTAAAATTAAGTACAAGGTTTAATAAAAGCCCTCAGGGTCATATCTGTTTTGAACCAAAACTCAAAGAGAAGCTAAATAGAATACATTTAATCTATTGCTAGCTCTTCAATATACTCCCTTTAAACCATTTAACTTTTACTCTCCAAATGAAGCTGATTGTTCACCTGTAATTTTCATGTTTTTATTACAGTTCTGACAGTTCTTTAAAATTTCAGCCCTAATCGCAAAGAGAGATGCTCTAAAATGCAAATGAAATGTCCTCATCATATTAAAAATTGAAGTAGTGTNCATTTAATCTATTGCTAGCTCTTCAATATACTCCCTTTAAACCATTTAACTTTTACTCTCCAAATGAAGCTGATTGTTCACCTGTAATTTTCATGTTTTTATTACAGTTCTGACAGTTCTTTAAAATTTCAGCCCTAATCGCAAAGAGAGATGCTCTAAAATGCAAATGAAATGTCCTCATCATATTAAAAATTGAAGTAGTGTCACAGCAGAAATAACCAAAGCTGAAGTTCTGATAGATGTTTTCTATGAAATATGAAATAGCCAAGTAACAAACTTTAAGATATGCCTTAAATTTATATGCTTCCAAGCTATTCAGATATAAAGCAAGCACTAACAAATGGGCAACCTTGTCCACTGCAAGGCTAATAAATCAAAACCACCAAGGTAAGTTAACTGCGTTTCCAGTGGGTACAGATTTATCATCAGAGGCCTGATAATCATACAGCAACTAAAATAAGCTATGTGTTTTCCATGACCTTGGTCATAAGTCACCAACATCACTGACTTGTAACTTTTCACTGTTATGTCATACTAGGCACACTCTAAAGAAGATTTCAGGATTTTAGGACTTCTGAATGAATGCACATGTGTTCATTTGGTTACATCTTTTTTTTTTTTTTTTTTTTTATATTATAACACAGTATAAAAACTGTGAACATCTGATATATGAAAAATAGGATAGTGGATAAGAAAACTAAAAAAAAANCTTCTGAATGAATGCACATGTGTTCATTTGGTTACATCTTTTTTTTTTTTTTACATTAGAACGCAGTATAAAAACTGTGAACATCTGATATATGAAAAATAGGATAGTGGATAAGAAAACTAAAAAAAAAGCAGGACATAAATGTTCAGAATTTTTTTGAAAATATAAAGCTAGCTTGAAGTTGTCTAAATGCAGAAAGGCTCCAAATTTTCACCTTTTCAGCAGTTACTGTATCTCGTCTGTTTGGCAATTCCTTTTCACTGGATTCCCAATACCAAACTGGTAATAAAGTAAGCAGGAATGTCATCAAGGTTGAAATGAAGTCAGAGAAGCTTTGGAGCATTCCATTCTATAAGTAGGTTTATTTGGATCTCTATATGTGGAGAAAGGCCCAGTTGCCACAAATGTGTCAAAGAGGGGGAAAGTTAGTTAAGAGATGCTGATAACTGTCTAGGCTTTTCAAAGATTAACTCAAATAGGGCAAATCCTTTCAAGGACACAAAACGGACAAAATAGAGAATAAATTGTTGCAACAATGGGCAACAATCAAGGTATATTTATCAAACTCGGATACTGGCTCCCAAGTTTTGAATGAAAAAGAGAAATAATTAGACTTTTTTTTAATATTTAAATAAAGATTTTTTGTCTTAGGACAATAGGCCAAGTAGCCAGAAGATAAAATGTTGAGGAAGTGCCTCATCTGAAGAATTGTTTAAAATTAAAAGCCTGAATTAGAATCTTGATAGGAATCCTTACGGCATGAATAACTTTAGGCTAGCCAGGTAATCAATCACTCAGAGCCTCTGCTTTTTGCCGTTGTTCACTTTGCTTTATTTTGCTTTGCTTTAGTGTTGGCTCTGATGTGTTTTAAGGTATAAAATAGAAATTATAAAATATATCCTCCGGGAAGATTATGTGGGCTAATATATGTAAAGAGCCTGAAATACATATTATGTAAAAAATTAACAGTGGCAAAGTAGGTTATGGAGAAGACATGTCTCTATGTCAAAGAGCAAAGACAGAGGGTGAGGAGGAGTCAACATACTGGATCCCACACACCTTGCCGGCCCTCATTTTAAAGAGCCCAGAGATTTTCTGACAGCAAGCAGGGCAAGCAAGTTGGTCAGAAAACTCAAGATTCTAACAATAATATGTGCCAGATACAACAATCTAATTCAGGTGGTTCTATCATTTTTTCTTTTAAGCTATTTTCTTTTTAGATTTTTTTTATGTGGACCATTTTTAAACTACTTATTGAATTGGTGACAATATTGCTTCTGTTTTATATTTCGATTTTTTTGGCCAGGGGGCATGTGGGATCTTAGGTCCCTGACCAGGGATCAAACCTACACCTCTTGCATTAGAAGGCAAAGTCTTAATCCTAGACCACCAGGGAAGTCCCTATATCATTTTCAATTAGTATTCTATAGCAGTAGGACCCAAAGATCAAAGAAATTAAGGAACCTGCCCAGGTTACAGGTAGCAAATGGGAGGCAGGGACCCTCAAGAAGTACTAGAACCAAAAGCAAGCTCAAGAACAGGCAGCCATTAGTATAGAGAGGGTGACATCCATGATGAGTCCTGGATGCTGGCTTCTCACCAAGGTGTCCCCTTTGGGCCTGTAGCTGGGGTTAACTATTCTTCCAGACACAACTATCCTGTAGAACCCTACCTTCCCTCATAGGTACAGGGTCTGGTGCTTAAGCAGGGATTTGGGAGAAGACCAAAGTTTTAGCAAAGAAGTGAAGATGAACAACAGAATTGGGTTCCAGAAGAGTCCAGCTTGAATGAGTGGCATGGTCAGAAATAAGTATACAACATGAAGACAATGTATAAGATTGTTCTCGGTGCTTGCTATATAGTATCTGAGAGAATGCAAAGGTAAAAAGTGAAGAAGCCAATTTTGACAACAGCATAAAGGGCAAAAACAAGGTCTGGAAACAGCAGGCAAAGACAAAAAGTCAAGAACTAAATATATTCAGGAATGAATCAGAAAACCGGGAGCAAAAGCAGAAAGAAAGCAAAAGGCTCCAGACATTTTGCCTTGAACAGGAGGATTCAATGTAGGGGAGTCAAATGAGTGGAGGGGAGTCAACACCCCAGGGGTCACCCTCAACCACTGGTTGATGGAAGCCCACGGATTCACGCTCCAGCCTCCTGTTCTTAGGGCAGACAATCCTGAGAAACACTCTGCATAGCTCTCAGAGGTTCAGATAGTTTAGCTCACCCACTGCCGATAGCAGCAACCTCATTCAGTTCAGTCACTGAGTCATATCCAACTCTTTGCAACCCCATGGACTGCAGCACACCAGGCTTCCCTGTCCATCACCCACTCCCAGAGCTTGTTCAAACTCATGTCTGTTGAGTTGGTGATGCCATTCAACAATCTCATCCTTTATAGTGCTCTTCTCCTGCCTTCAGTCTTCACCAGAATCAGGGTCTTTTCTAGCTTTTCTTCTAACACACCTTTATATTGGTTTTCTATCATGCTCCCCACCTTCTCACTCTACAGTATCTCAAGTGAGATAAGAAATTTATGTCTGGATGTCCCATGAGCCCCTTACTGTGACTGGTAAGGAAAAGTTATAAAAGAGACCATTACTCCTACTTTATCAGATGGCCCTACCCCTCAGTATAAGTAAAAGTCTGAAAACCTCAGCCAAAAACAAAGGAAACCCCATCATCACCTACCTTGTCCCGAAGGAAGACACACATCTCTCAGTGACTCAAGATAACTACAAATAATATCGAGTCTAGGCCCAATATGGTTACTGTTTGCACATTGCTAAGCATTGCATTGACTAGAGAATGAAAAAGAGGAAATCATTTTGGTTTCTTCTGTAAGGCTGCAATTATTATATCAGTTCAGTTCAGTCTCTCAGTCATGTCCAAATCTTCACGACCCCATGGACTGCAGCACGCCAGGCCTCTCTGTCCACCACCAACTCCCAGAGTTTACTCAAACTCATGTCCATCGAGTCGGTGATACCATCCAACCGTCTCATCCTCTGTTGGCCCCATCTCCTCCCACCTTCGATCCTTCCCAGCATCAGGGTCTTTTCGAATGAGTCAGCTCTTCACATCAGGTGGCCAGAGTATTGTATACCACAGTATACATCGCAGCAGGTGGCAATTATTGTATACCACAATAAAATAGAATTTGGAGTTCTATCTCAATAACATAGATCTTTCCTAGAGAAGGAACACCTTCTCAAAATTGGCAAGTCCATGGAGAAGCAA
>SJYA01011239.1:0-12529 GCA_006410615.1 Neotragus moschatus
ACCACTGGAAAAACCATAGCCTTGACTAGATGGACCTTTGTTGGCAAAGTAATGTCTCTGCTTTCCAATGCTATCTAGGTTGGTCATAACTTTCCTTCCAAGGAGTAAGCATCTTAATGTCATGGCTGTAGTCACCATCTGCAGTGATTTTGGAGCCCAGAAAAAGAAGCCCTACTACAACATTATAAATACCTAAAAACAGCTCCATTTGAATTTTCTTACCCCGCTCAGGCTGCCATAACACAATACTGCAGGTTGAATGGCTTTAAATTTCTTATCCTGATGTTCACAGTTGTGGAGGCTGGGAGTTCAGGTCAGGTGCTAGTAGGGCAGAGGGAGGGGTCCCTGATGTCTCGCTGGACCCACATGTGGGAAGGGGTGGGGTGGGCACTAATCCCACCCTGAAGCTCCCCTCATGCCTGGACCACCTCCTAACATTGCACAGTGTCAGGGTCTCAGCACATGCGTTTGGGTGACACAAAACCTCTGACCACAACACAGACATTCGGGTGGAGCTTGAAGATGAACATCACCAGGAATGTTGACATGATGATCACTTTTTAACTTGATTTCATCACGGTTCGTGATGTTCTCAATGGCCTCTGCACTTTGTACAAATACAACATTAGAGAATAAATATCTAAGTTCCNTGACCACAACACAGACATTCGGGTGGAGCTTGAAGATGAACATCACCAGGAATGTTGACATGATGATCACTTTTTAACTTGATTTCATCACGGTTCGTGATGTTCTCAATGGCCTCTGCACTTTGTACAAATACAACATTAGAGAATAAATATCTAAGTTCCTTTTAAAAATTGGAGTTCCAACCCAAATTTTGAAGTTGTTTTTTAAAAAAAAAAAAAAATCAGAATTCCCGGAGAAACCCCCAAGCATCACTTGTCTGGCCCTTCTGTAGACCCCTCCATTTTCCGCAGCCACACTAGGGACGGACCTAGGCCTTTTGGAAGGTAAAGATGTCTTTTTCTCTGTCCTCTGAACTATACTGATTTAAAGCACTCACAGGGATAACCACCAATGGCTGTGGCTGTGATTCCAATCCTAAGACATCCGGACAAAGGGAAGAGACACGCCCAGTAGGGTCACAGTCCTGGGGTCTCGCTGGGCCCTCAGCAACAGGTGTCAGTCTCACGGTTCCTGCTGAAGCAGAACCAGCAGGTGACAAGACCAGCGGGGCCAGGTCATCTGTGTGACAAGCTACAGTTTAAACTGAGGCCCCGATCACTTTCTGGGTGTCATTAAGCAGACTGTTTGGTGTGACCCTGTATAAGCAAGGTGTCATATGAGCATTGATAAGAGAGAAGTGAAATGGGACCTAGAAGGAAAAGGCTGGCTAGTTAGAAAAGCGGGAGCCTTCAACACAGGACTGCTTATGAAAATGAGGACTGAATTGACACACGCTTCACCCCCTTTCGCTGCCCACTGTCACTATATATGGCACCTCCTTTTCTAAAAATCATGTGTACAATTCCATGATGGGAAGCCCTGGTGCTCAGCAGTAAAGAACCCGCCTGCAATGCAGGGGATGCCGGTTCAACCTCTAAGATGGGAAGATCCCCTGCAGAATGGAATCCCCTGCAGCAGCTGGGAAGAACACCCCAGTATTCCTGCCTCGGGAATACTGGGAAATCCCAATAACAGAGGAGCCTGATGAGCTATAGTCCATGGGGTCACAAGGAGTTGTACGTGACTGAGAGACTAAACAACAGCATGTTTCCATGACAGCACTAGACACTCAAGTCTTGTGAACAGAAAAGCATAGAGCAGGCTTGTCTAGTGGACCATGTCCCCATGGAGTCTGCCCAGGGGGCCCCTGGCACCTGGGAATCCCGTGATGCTGAGTGAGCCTTCCCACATGATGGAGAGTCAAGACAGACCATCTCTAGGAACAAAACACCGTGGCCAGGCATGAGCTCTAGGTATTGAAACACCAAAGCCTTCAAAGCAAACATTTATAGCTGGACAGAGTGTATCCAACAGAAAGGCTTACTCCTCATGATTCCACAAAAATATCAGACACACTCAAAGCAAGGTGATTGCATGTCATTAAAAAGATACACTCAAAAGTGGGTCACAAAATACACAAGTGTAATGTAATATAAAATTTCCTTACATACCAGCTCTTTTCATGCTCATATTAATTTTTATATCAGACTCATCTTTACTGTGGACAATGCCACTGACATATACCATGCTCCCTGAATCAGCGTTTGGTTGGATAAATCATTGTATCATCTGGGAAATGATTGACAAGGAGGGTTAAAATGCCAGCAAGGGTTATTAAAGAACGGACTCAGGGCAATACAATATATGATGCTGTAGATACATTTAGACACTCTGGGTCGTGCCTGAGAGTCCAAAGCCTCACTGTTGATCTGACCCTGGGTGCTAGAAGCAGAGCCATCACAGGGACAGCCTGACCAGGACCCAGAACCCACCTTTTTGCAGAGGGTCCCCTGGCGCCTGCATATGTGGGGCAACACCAGCCCAAGACGCTCATGATGGGCAGGGAGTGCTGGGCTGAAGGGCAGGAGACCTCAGGGTCCCTGCACTCAAGTGTGGTCTCCTCAGGCCGCCAGCTTCCAGGCACTCGGGGAGAACTTCTCTCGTCACATTAACAGCACCAGACCGAGGCCAGTTTATTCAGCAAGAATGCTGCTCCGTCTAGCTGGTTTTGAATTTATATTTGTTCTCAAAAGGTACAAAAGCTGGTTTGAGTTTTCTAGGGCAGCTAGTGCGTGGTGTGTATGTATGGTATGTGGTTTGTGTGTGTGTGGCATTTGTGTGGTGGGTGTGTGATGTGTGTGTTATTTGTGTGGTGTGTATATGTGTGTTGTGTGTGTTTGTGGTGTGTGTGCAGTTTGTGTGGTATGTGTACATAGTGTGTATGTGTGTGTGGTATGTGGGTGATATGTATGGGATGTGTGGGTGGGTGTCTGTGGTATGTATATGTGTGTGTGTGGTGTGTGGATGGTTGTGTGTGTGTGGTGTGTGTGTGGTTTGCGCAGTATGTGTACACAGTATGTATATGTGTATGTGTGAATGGTGTGTGTGTGTGTGGTTTATGTATATGGTGTGTGTACATGGTATGCTTTGTGGGTGATGTGTGTGTGTGGTGTGTGTGGTATGTGTATGTGGTACATATAAGTATGTGTGTTGTGTGCTGTGTGTATGTGTATGTGTGTATGTGTGTGTGGTGTGTGCTGTGTTTGTGTGATGTGTGGTGTGCATGTGGTATGTGCATGTGTGGGTGGTGTCTGTGGCATGTGTGTGGCGTGTGTGTGGCGTGTGTGTGGTGTAGTGTGTGTGTATGGTGTGTGTGTGGTATGTGTGTGGTATGTATGTGTGAGTTTGGTGTGTGTGTGGTATGTACATGTGTATGTGGTATGTATGTGTGTGTGTGTGGTATTTGTGGTGTGTGTATGTAATGTACATGTGTGGGTGGTATGTGTATGTGATGTGTGTGTGTGATGTGTGGTATGTACCTGTGTGTTGTGTGTGTGTGGTATGTATAGTTGTGGGTGGTGTGTGTGTGTGTGCATGGGGTGTGTGGTATGTGTATAGTATGTATATGTGTGGGTGGTATGTGTTGTGTATGTGTGTGTGTGGTGTATGTATGTGATATGTGTGTGTGTGGTGTGTGTGTGTGATATGTGTGTGTGATATATGTGTATGTGATATGTGTGTGTATGTGATGTGTGTGTATGTGTGTGTGCTATGTGGTATGTATTTGTGTGTTGTGTGTGTGTGGTATGTATAGTTGTGGGTGGTGTGTGTATGTGTGTGTGTGTGTGTGCGTGCGCGTGCACCGGTGGGCACACACACCTCTGGGTCCTAACTTCCTGTTCCCATGAGGACGCCTCCCACAAGATCAGGGCCCGCCCTCCCAACCTCGTCTCAGCTGATTGCATCTGCAGAGCCCTGTGCCCAGGTGAACCCACAGTCACAGTACAGTGCATGAGGGCCGCAGCACACGTTTGCAGGGAACACGATCCAACCCTCACCAAGCATCTCTGTGAGCCGAGGCTTCAGAGGGACTATCTCCTCAGGTCTGGGGAGACCTCCCGCCAGCCGTGTATCAGCCACCTCTTGCTGTATGACAAGGGTGCCCTCTGCCCTGCCCTGTCTCACGGTCAGTGGCCTTTACTGCCCTCACAGCAGCTGAGCTGGAGGCCCCAGGCACAGCAGCAGGTGGTCCCTTGGCTGTGTCACCCAAGGGTCACCGAGCCACAGGGTCCAGCTCCAGTTGGGTGGGCTCCCATGGGGGCCAGTGGGGGCTGACTGGGGTCTCCACTCTACCCTGAGCCCTTCCGCTGTCCAGCAGCCTCTGGGAAGAGGAGCCGGGGCCCCGCCACTGTCCCAGGTGGGGTGCGGGTGAGTGGGCATTCCTGGCGAATTCCACAGGAAGGTTTGTGCAGGAGGCAGGGTTTCCAGACATTCCTGTGGCCGGGGAGCTCTCCTTTTTTAGAACAATGAAAACACCTGGGTGATTTCTCTTTTCCTGCCAGGTGTCAAAGCCACAGAACCTTCTAAGCTATGTGCCTCAGAGGCAGGCCGCCTCACTTCACTGAGGGCAACTTGTCTGGAAGCCATGGTGATGGGCAGCGATTTTAAGGCTGATCATGGAGCGCTTGACATCTGTGGGGTGCTCAGGTGAAGTACCAGCTCTGGTGCCTCTTTGGGGAAAGAATGGGCCACAGTGGAGCCTGGATCGCACCCGTGGGAGCAGGCCTGCCTCAGAGACGCACACCAGGGCCGAGGGGGTGGAGTGATGGGGTCCTTCCTGGGTTTCCCTGAAGGGCCACCCACCCTCTACTGCCCGCCAGGGCGGCTTGGTCTGGCACTCCTCGGCACGCCCATGTCCCTGCATGTGAGTAATAGGCAGGCTGACAGTACTGCGTCTCTGGGGCCCAGGCCCACCTCTGGGGGTCACGCTGGCGAAGAACTGCCCCAGAGAGGGCACCAAGGCCCAACCGCACAGGCAGCTGGGGGTCGGCGGGCCCTCAGGCCCTGTGGCTGGAGGGCCTTTCCCAGGAGAGCACTGGGCTGGGGCTGCAGGTGGCCCCCTGCCGGTGGGTCCCCAAAGACTATGTCACTTTCAGCCACTCACTATCAGATGTAGCTCAGAAAGGAGGAAAATGGCCCCACACGGGGCAGGCAGAAGGATCATGAACCAAGTCATCGTCCACCTCCGGCTGGCCTCGGGGTTGGCGCACCAGCAGAGGGGAGCGGTCTCGGCTCCATCGGTAGTGCCCCCCCCCACGCCCAGCGTAAATGAGCAGGCCTCAGGCTGTGTCTACAGTCCATCTTATTGACGTTGTCTGAGCCCCTGCAGGGTCAGCGGTCAGGAAGGCGTCAGCTCTGAGCCCAAATCCAGGGCCTTCTCAGAAGCTGCCTCATCCTGGTGACCTTCTGACCCCAGTGGATTTGGGGGAGGGGAGGACACACACCGTCATCAGCTCCCAGGGGTTGGTCCTGCCTGTGGCCTCCAGACCTGTGTTGGAAAGGAACCTAGGGAAGAGTCCACTGGCAGTGAGCACTTACCTCGCTTCTCATTGGCCCTGAGCCTCAGTGGCCCCTTACGGGGGCTGTGGGGACAACTCAAAATCCATTCTCCCAAAATGCTGGGATTTCTGAGGATGCTGGACGTTGTGGTAACAAATGGACAGAATATGAAGTGGTGAGACGGTTGCTTACACTTATCCTGAGTCAGCAGGGGCACCGCCTCCAGGCAGCCCTCCAGGCAGCCCTCCAGGGACCACTGCTTCCAGGTTTCTGTCATGAGTTTATCACAGCAGCTAGGGCTCCCCAGGAAGGACCCGAGTCTGTGCCCACCACGTCCACTGGCCAGGGTGTCACATGGTTACCTCTGGTTTCTAGGAGGAAGGAAAGTGCTGAGATGTGGGGAAGCTGAGGGCTGCCCCAGAGCCTCCCCACTCCTCAGCCCACCGTCATCAGGCTACCACAGGCGATGCTGCTATTTGTCTGTGGGAGACCTGCTGGTTCTGGGACAGCCCTGATACACACAAGGGGCTCCTGCCACTGTGATCCTGGAAGTTCCCGCCACTGGAGTCACTCATCGTGGGCCACCCCACCTGTGCTGACCTGCCCCCCTGTGTCCATGGGTTCTCTGACGCATGGCCCTTCCGAGGGTGCAGCCTGGAGTCCGTCCCATGAGTGGGGACTAGAGTTAGTGACCGGCTTCCAGTGAATAAAGGAGGGAAAGGGAGAAATAGTAACGGGGGAGAAGCTGGAAGATGCCACTGTGGGGAGGAGTCAGGCTCCACAGCCTTCGTGACAGGACATCGGGAAGCCCTGACGAGTCATGCTGGGAAGGGTGTCCGCCTCTGCGGGGTGCTTGCCAAACAGCCTGACTCCAGTCCAGTGGCGAGGAAACCACCGGACAAGGCTGAAGGGACGGACGGTCCGCAAGCCCAGGGCTGCGTCCAGGTGCCGGGGTGCCACAAGGAGAGCTGAGGGGCTGTCCTTGGGCAAGAGGCACCTCAGGGGCCCACAGCTGGTGCAGCACCAGCCGCGACTCGCTGGGTCCCAGTGGCTGTGGGTCCTGGAAGCGTTCCCATGCAGGGAGGTGTGGAAGGTCGCGGAGCACCCCTGGGAGGCTAGAGCTGTGGCAAAATAGAAAGTCTTTCAGAAAACACATGTTCAGGGAATCAGGTTATTCCCACTGAGTTGGGACAGTAACTTGAAGAGAATCCCGGGTCTTCTCTGTGATGGGGGCCACGGAAACCAAATCCATAAGAATTTCCTTTCACAGGTCAGCAAGCTGTAATTTGGGCGCCTGCCCCTCAAAGTGTTCTCTGCTTTGTGGCATTCCATAACAATGAGATGGCACTCTTTCACCTGAGAAGCCCCTGAGGGCTGAGGAACTTTTCTCTAAAACCAGGAATGTCCTTCTAGGAGCAAGATGCCTCCCCCAACCCACGTTACCCAGGTTCATTGTGTCAGAGGAGCTCTGTGTTGTGGCAAGACCTAGTTTCCTCGATTTCCAGTTTCCTGAAGATGCCCCATCTCCACAAATAAAACCCCCTCCACCCTGGCTGCCCCCTCCCCTTGGTGGTCTGCACTACTCACCCCGTCTGAGTGGCCAGAGGCCTGCCAAGTGTACCCCACCCAGGGAGCCTCCCTGGGGCTGGCGTCCCAGAGGTGCTGGGTGGGCGCAGCCTCGAGGGGCTCCTGGGCTCTGAGCCATGTGGACAGGACTTGCCGTGGCCTGTGCGTGGGGTCAGAGAGCTCTAATGTGGGCTGAGCTCAAGCTGTGAGCCACAGGCTGTAGGGCTTTCAGAAGCTGTAATCACCCCATCTCCTGGCAGAGTCAGCAAGTCCAGAATTATTGCTTCCATTTCACAGAAGAACCTGAGACTCCGAGCCATGGGCTTCCTGTGCGTCTAGGGGTGGGTGCCAGTTCCCAGTCCCAGGCTTTGAGGGCTTCCCCTGGGTCTCTCCCCAGCCTGGACCGCTCAGAGCCCAAGGGTCAGAGGGTGGCTCAGCCCGGACGCAACCGGACGTGCAGAGAACGAATGCCCCCTCCTTCCCCACCTCCTCCCCCTCGAGGGTCCTGGCCTCCCACGCGCCCAGAGCTGGAGCTGCCAGGTGTGTCAGACACCCTCCCCTCTCCCTCATCCAGTTCTGTCCAGTGAGCTCAGCCCCAGGAGGCCATCCGCCATGCAGGCCACATCACCGTCTGGTCGGAGAGCTGCTCGCCTGGGCGCGCTTCAGCCGCTGCCCCGCCTAGACCCCGGCACCTTTTCCGCCCATGCCGTCTGATCTTCACCAGCACCGAGTGCTCAAGGCCTTCCANAGCTCAGCCCCAGGAGGCCATCCGCCATGCAGGCCACATCACCGTCTGGTCGGAGAGCTGCTCGCCTGGGCGCGCTTCAGCCGCTGCCCCGCCTAGACCCCGGCACCTTTTCCGCCCATGCCGTCTGATCTTCACCAGCACCGAGTGCTCAAGGCCTTCCATGGCTCCCCTGCTGAGGATACTTCCTGGGGTCTCTGGGCCCCTGGCCCCTCCATCAGGGTCTCGCTGCTGCTCCCTGTTTTTGCCTCAAAGACATCTTTTTCCCACAGCCCCTCCTTCCAGCCTCAGGACACTCACACCTGCTGTCCTGCTCCACCCTACTCCTCCTGCTCTGCCCCAGGGCTCACCTGCAGGGCTCCCATGTTGCACCCCATTAGTCGCCTCAGTGATCCCGGGTCTGCTCTGGGTCGCATCTGCCCCTCCACAGCGTGCTCTGCAGGCCGTTCCCTGTGTCCCTCCCCCACCCTGGACTCCACCATCCTCGGCCCCTGGCACAAAGCCTGCCCCTCAGTGGGCGCTTCACAGACACTCATAGAACATCAGGGGAATGGTGCAGCCGGCCTCACACCTGGCTGTTTGACTCCCAAATCAGAGATCTTCACTGCATCTACATGGGGAATTAACTATCCCCAGACGAGGTGGGGGGGCAGGGAGGGGGGCTTCCCGGAAGAGGTGACATGTGAACTGGGCTTTGAAGGCTTACTGTCAGACAGCAAAGGGCAAGGAAGCACCCTGCGGACAGTCAGCAGGAGTGATATTGAGGTTGAGAGCTGTGGTCACTGCAGCCAGGGGCCAGGGGAGGCGTGGAGGAGAGCGGGGAGACACCTCAGTGCCCAGCCAGAGCACTGTGGTAGCTATGGTTTATCTGAGTGGAATGGACAGAACCGGGATCAGGGGGCAACAGATGCTGGGTAACCTGGGGGTCGGACCTGCCAAGGTTTCAACTCTGCTGTATTGAAGAGTACACAGTGCATCTTGAAGAAAAAATAGGGAATACTGATAGACACAACTGGAGTGAAAGAGAAATGGGGGCCCCTACCCCACTCAGGGTGTCCTGGGCAGCCTCCAGGCCTGTTCTCCCAGCAGGTTCTGTGCAGTGCCCCATCCTGGTGAGCCTCACCTGGCTGGGGCGGTGGGCCCCACAGGCCAGGCATCAGACAAGCAGAGCCTGTGGATGGGACTCCTGGCAAGAGGCAAGGCAGGACAACTCACAGGCGGTGACTCTGGGACAAGCCCGTCCACCTGGAGAGACACGTCCTGTCCTGCCAGACGGCCCTGTGGGCCCCGCTGGAGGAGGGGGTCTTCCGGGGCTCTGCTGGAGAACAAAGCCCCTGTGTCTGTTCCAGGGCCGAGGCCCCGTGGAGGACAGAGCCCCTTTCAACCCAGCCCTGGTCCCTCCACGTCCAAGGCCAGCTCAGCCTCCTGGCTCATGGGGGCCACCAGCATGATTGACGCAACCGAGTGATTCAAAAATAGCCGTATGATGGCCACAGCCACTGGGCATCTCTGCAGATGAGCTCAGCTTTGTCGAATCTTATCAAAACTCAGAGCAGCCCCTCCGAGGGGCCAAGCTGCTCAGAAAACCTGGAGGGTGATGGCTTTGCCAACTCGAGGTGGTGTCTCCAGGCAGGGCCTGCTCTGGATGCCATCACCCGTGGTCTTCCAGACCACGGCCTATCCCCTCCAGAGCAGGCCTCTCAGGAGCATGAGGGACCAGAGCCCCTAGGGGACCAGAGCACCCCATGGAGGGCTGAAACCATTCACCACAGGTTGGGACTTGAACCTATCTGCTGGGACTCGAACCCAGCCAAAACCCACAGTACTTGGTTTCAGGGCCTAATGAAGCTCAGGTTCTCGTCACAGAAAGAATTCAGTGAGAGACAAAGTAATAGGTAAGAAATGGATTTATTCAGATTCAGAGAGAAGCACACTCCACAGACAGAGTATGGGCCATCGAAGAGGGTGAATGTGGCCCCGAAATTTGGTGTGGTTAGTTTTTATAGGCTGGGTAATTTCATATGCTAAGGGGAGGAGTATTCCAACTAGGAGATTTCCAGGATCTGGGCCACCGCCCACTCCTTGGTCTTTTAACAGTGCCTCGGAACTGTCATGGCACCTTTGGGTGCGTCATCTCACTTGCTGATCAGGATTAAGGTCTAGTCTTGTCTGCCGTCTTGGTCCCATTTGATTCTAAGGGGTCTGTGTTGTGTCCTTGGGCTACGTCGTTCTTTCAAAAGTTGTGCCCTGCCCCTTTCCCTGCTGTTACAGGGGCACAGCCCACATGGACCACAGCCCCCACGGAGGATCACAACCCACGTGGACCATGGCCCCCATGGAGGATCACAGCCCACGTGGACCATGGCATCCACGGAGGACCGTGGCCCATGGCCAGGGAGAGGTGGCATCATGCAGCCAGGTGCAAGCAGGATGGAAACCCAGGGGCACTGTCCGCCTGGAGCCTGGAGAATGGTCAGCGGCTGCAAGTTCAGGGTCACAGAGTCAGTGTCATGGCCCCCAGAATGCCAGGCCAGCAGGGTCCTCGATGAGGCAAGAGGAGGAGGTGACCAAGGATTTTTGTCCAGGACATCTCTGTGTGAAGGCCCTGTGTGGGCAGCCCCCTATTCCCTACACAGCAGCCAGTGGCCCAGGAGTTGGCCATATACAGGCTCCTGCTCCCTGTGAAGCTGGATGTCCCCCAGGCAAGGGGTGGGCTGCGGCCTGAATACAGAGGACAAGGTGGGATGTGACGGTGGTGTGACCGAGAGGGAATTCCCGGAAAACCTGGCCTTTGGTCTGCGGGAAGGAGTAGCCCGAGAGTCATTCAGACACAGAACATTCCCCATCGTGCCCCTGGGGCCTGTCCCTCCAGCCGTGGACCGCCCCTCTCTGGAGGACCTCTCCTGTGGCCCAGCTGCCCAGCACGCTGGCTCTCGGTGCCCTGGCTCTATTCATCCCCATCCCAGAGGCCTGCACAGTGGGCGGGCCGATGGGCCTGGGGCAGTGCCACCTGGAGCACTGCAGTTCTGTCAGGGCATTAGGGGAGCGGGCTCAGGGGCCAGGACCTCGACATCAGCTGGAGGGCAGGAGGATGGGGAATTGTTGGGTTCTCGGGAAGCAAGGGCTGCAGCCAGGCAGGTCTCTTGGGGCAGAACTGGAGGAAGCCTGCCTGTCGCCTGCATGCCCACTGAACTCACCCCACCATGCTGTGACCAGCCCACCATCTCCATAGGGCCAGTCCTGCCCCAGGGCCCCAGTGCCCCCTCCTGCCCTTCTGGGGGGCTCCTGGACTGGGCCCAGCAAGCCTGGGGGCCCCAGGGCCCAGCCCAGTCTGTTCAGGGAGGTTTTGTCTCTTCCCACCATGCTTCAGCCAGCCCCAAGGCTGCACCTCCCAATTCCTTCCAGAATCTGGCCGCCTCATCCTCCACTCCTGCCTTGGCCCAGCCTTTAGCACCTTTCGGAGCCTGGCCTCCCCGACCAGTCTCCCTGCCCTGGCGCATCTCCTCCTAAGGCAGCCAGTGTTTAAACAGGTGAGGTCTCAGCTCCCCTGGAGCCCTATGCAGGGACCCTTTCTTCAGAGGAAATTGTTTCCAAGCATGTTCTGCCATCTAAAAGGGTGGTCCCTCCAAAGCAGCACTTTCTGTGTCCCTAGGTCCCCTGGGTCCTCACTCTCCCTGCTAGAACCCCCTCTCTAACCACCTTTGTGACCTGGAGCTCTGGGACCCTGCTTCCCCCTTGTTCCCAGTCAGCTGGAAGTGTGGGAGGTCAGGCGGGGGCTTCTTTCAGATGAACCCAGTGAGGTTGCTGCCTGGGGTGGGTGTGCAGACCCTGGGAGCCTTGTCTTCCCGGGGGCTGACCGCTGGGGACAGAAGACCTCAGACCCAGTGGGTTCCCCATCATCTCTTTCAGCCGCTGGCTGGTGAGGGAGGAGCAGGGTGGGCCCTATCCCCAGTGCTGAGCCCACACAGGCTGGCCTGGTCTGGAAGTGGGCATGAAGTTCAGAGCACCTTGACTGTAACAGGCCTGGAATGCAGCCCTCTACTTGGGGGAGGGGAGGGTTAGGGCCTCACATAGATAGTGTGCCTGTCCTGTGTTACAGAGAAGGGGACTGGGGGCCTGGTCCCAACGTGCAGGGACTGAGGGGGTTGGGACGGCCTCATGGAGAGGGTGTAACTGAGCAGGATGGGGGTGGCACTCAGGGGCTCCTGAGCTCACCCCATGAGTGGTTGTAGGCATCCACCTGGGTCTTGTGGGACCCCGACTCTGGGACTCAGCCACGTGCAACAGCCATGCCTAGGCTGAGCCTGCACCCGATGGCTGGCATTGTCCATGTCCCTGCGAGGGAGCATCTCAGAGTCCAGCCTTAGGTGACACCCCTGCTAAGCCTATGGATCCTCAGAGCTCCAGGCAGGCGCAGGTGCCTCTGGGGCTGAGACCATGTCTCTAACAGGCTCTTGGTGACACCAGGGTCTTCCTGGCAGAGCCCAGAGGGGAGGGGCCAACCATTCCCTGTCATCTGCTTGTCCGGGGGCTTCCTAGCAAGGCTGGCTGCGTCCATTCCGGGAGAATACCCGTGAAGCAACCCTCAGTCTTTCCGCACTTGGTGTCCTGGCCTGCCACACACAGATGGTCACATCACAGCTGGGCAGCGGCCACCACAGGACCACGTTGGGCACAGCTGGTGTGCAA
>SJYA01011240.1:0-12800 GCA_006410615.1 Neotragus moschatus
GCTTTTCCAGAGTGAATCGAAAAATTCAGTCTTTATGACAGTTTTTGAGAAAACAACAGGATTTTACTTACTGAGTATCATCTTTTCTTTCTTCCTATTCGTGGTTTTAACATCCATGATGAATTCAGAGCCAAACTCATACATTTTGGAAATGCTAGGTTAACTACACATGTGTCTTGACTACAGGGCTTTTCAGAGCCTCTATCTAATGCACTAATGTTCTAAAGAGGAGGCCAGAGGGTGCAGCTTTTCCTGGACCTCTTGACCGTGGAACCTTTCAAGAGCAGAGCTTTATAAGGTGCTAACACCACAGGGAACATCCTTGGGGATAAGCTGATAGCACCCTGCTCAGTTATCGCATGGATAAAGAACTGAGGCTTGGAATGATATGCCTTGCAATGTCTCACTGTGACACACATGTCTACTATGTGTCACACATAGTAGGGTTTGCAATCCAGCTTCACATTATTAAATAAAGCAATGGGAGAGTGGACTGCAAGTAGCAAATAGTAACTATCAGTTCCCTCCCTTGTCTTCTGCTTGAAGCCTCAGTTTTATTACCTGTCAAATGGGAGCACTAATGCTTTTCCTGCAGTATCTGTCATGACACTTTTGGTCGCAAGTGATGGAAAAGCCAACAAGATGGCTTAAGCCCAAAGAGGATTTACTGGATCACATAAAACTCAGCTCAGTCCGAACACTGACAATGTCGTCTGTCGTTCCATAGTGGCTTTATGCTAAGGCAGGCCTTCTCTTGGAAGCATCAGGGATGATGCCCAGTAGCTCTGGGTTGATATCCTCCTAGCTTACCCGCCCCAGCAGATGAAGATGCCTCTTTCCCCACATCACTGAAAAGTCCCAGGCTCACTGCCTCTGGAGCAACTCTGGGGCTCACATCCAGAGCCAGGCGCCACAGTCTGGAGGATGGGGTTCTCTGATTGGTCAGATCTTGATCACCTGATAACACTGACCCAGCTCTCGGGAGTTGCTCATTGACAACAAGTGGGTTGCTTAGCAGTTGGTTCCTGTCTGTTTTTCGTCATACCGTCTTGGCAGAATCCTGCCAGGGTCTTGATTATTAAATTTTGCGGTTGTTTAGTCATTAAGAGTAGGACACAACTGGGCGACTTGACTTTTATGCATTGGAGAGGGAAATGGCAACCCACTCCAGTGTTCTTGCCTGGAGACTCCCAGGGACAGGGGAGCCTGGTGGGCTGCCGTCGATGGGGTTGCAGAGAGTCGGACACGACGGAAGCGACTTAGCAGCAGCAGCAGCAGTCATTAAGTTGTGTCTGACTCTTTTCGACCTCATGGATGGTAGCCCGCCAGTCTCCTCTGCCCATGGGATTTCCCAGGCAAGAATACTGGAGTGAGTTGCCATTTCCTTCTCCAGGGGATCTTCCCGACGCAGGAAGCAAACTCATGTCTCCTGCTTGGCAGGCCGATTCTTTACCGCTAAGCCAGGTGGGAAGCCCTGTCGAAGGTCAGGGCTCAGCATCTGGTTTTCAGCCATTGCATTTCCTTGAAGAAGTGGCCTCGTGGCAGAGTGATGAAGACAGATGGTGAAACTCACTGAACTATGGTTCAGATTCTAACTGTGCCATTCATCCGCTGGAGTAAATTACTTCATGCCTATGGGCCTCAGTTCCCTTGCCTGTAAAATGAAGCTAGTAATGCTCTGCACCTCTTGGGCTGTGAGGGTCAAATAAGGTGATTCACACAGGTGGATGGCTTGGAACCACACCTCACCTACGGTGGGGGACAGGACTCTGCAAAAGAGAGCTGAACGTTGGTTACTCGTTTGAGGAGGCAGCAGTCATAGCAACCACCAGACCCACCTCATCACGCCCACTGTGCCCCTCTGTCTCCCAGGGACCACCCCACAGCCAGGGGGGCGGTTTCAGTCCATGTTATCTCTCCACTAAAAGCCTGGTCAAGCACAGTGACTGGCACATAGTAGGTGCTCAACAAGTACTTGTTGAATGTGGAATCCAGGGCACCTGGGGCAGAATCAACCTTTTGCTTGCTCTTCACGAATCATAATGAAGCAGTTCGTGCTGAGAACTCTTCCTCTGTGAGTGTCTAGAGACAACGTGAGAAGCAAAAAGAGCAAAACCTGGCTGCCGTCCACCGGTTAGACCTGTCTCCCCGAGTGCGGGGAGAGCCACCAGCTGGTGAATAATTCACGTGCTGCGGTCAGCAGCTCTAAGTGTTATGTGGGCAAAGAGCAAGCAGCCTGCAGAACCACTTCCGATTTCTACCAGATATAAAACCAGGGTCTTGGGTGCTTATGTTTCCAGCCTACTCATTTAAGAAGCAATTAACTATTGGGTGTCTTTGTTTGTAAGTGCCTTTGCACTCTTACTTGTTAGATGTACTCAACCCTGTCCACACAGGTGGGTGGAAGATTTATGTCAGCTCACTAGTAAAATACACTTTTAGTGATCCTTTTAAGTGACACAGCATCTACGCATAAGTCACACTGGATGTTGGTTAAGTCTCCCCTTGGGGATGGTAATCTGCTTCATGAAAATAGTGGTTAATGGAGAGGCTTTATAAATCAGCATCTCTTCCACAAAAACATTTGAGCTAGTCTTTCTGCAGCCCTGCTCTGCTGCAGACAGACAGGTTAGAAGGGAGGTAAAGCACCTGGATGGAGAAGGCAATGGCACCCCACTCCAGTAGTCTTGCCTGGAAAATCCCATGGATAGAGGACCCTGGTAGGCTGCCGTCCATGGGGTGGCGAAGAGTCGGACGTGACTGAGCAACTTCACTTTCACTTTTCACTTTCATGCACTGGAGAAGAAAATGGCAACCCACTCCAGTGTTCTTGCCTGGAGAATCCCAGGGATGGGGGAGCCTGGTGGGCTGCCGTCTATGGGGTCACACAGAATTGGACACGACTGAAGCGACTTAGCAGCAGCAGCAGCAAAGCACCTGGAAGCCGTCGCCATGAAGGGCAAAGGAAGCCAGTTTTACATATTTTAAGTGAAGCCAAACCAGTCAACCCAACTTCATTTTCTCCACTATTAGCCTGGGGACACGTGCAGAAAAACAGACCCAATTTTGTTCCATGAGCAAACCTTCCTATTTCACTGGGCCAGGGGTGAGGTCACCCTGACACCTCTCTCTGTGACTTTAATGGGCTAGAATGGGGCCTCCCCAGACCAATGGGACTTGAACTCCAGGGATCAAACACCAGCCTGCCAGGAACTCAGCATTTCCCATCCAGCCCACAATTGTTCTGGGCCATCTTGATGTACTACTACCTGTACTATTATTTAACATTCCTCTTTAAATGGCAACATCTTTAAAAATTAAACCTCAGCCCATGCAGTTATGGATGTGAAATCCTGGAGTTCATGTTCACATTCCTGTTTCTTCTAATATACTTTGAAATAAATCTGTCCCTTAAAAATAAATAATGTTTATGGACTTGGCGTGTAAAATATCCTTATGTGCTGCAGTGTCCCCGCAGGTCACCTACTTGTGGAAATGCTGAATTAACTCAGGATTCTGAAGCACTGAGGCCAGACAACCACCGTGTATTGGGATTTGGCATCTGCTGCATGTTTTGACCTGCTTCCCTTGGGTAGCTGATGCGCACATGGGGAAAAGTCCGAGTGAGAACTGAGCAGTCCTTGTCTTGCTCTCCCGAGGGATTCCTGCTTGCTTTTGTCACAGACCACCCCTGCCCTTGCAGGCTAGGTTCCTGGGCACCCCAGGGAAGGGGGCACAGAGTGCTGCCCGGCAGCAAGCATCCTCTTATTCTCGAATGTCACTGGCATGCTGCAAAGTCAGGGGGTCGGAGACGGATGGCTGGTGTCAATAGGACCAGAGATGGATAATTCGTTCCTCAAGGTGAAGGCCGTGCTCACCTGAGTTTCCCCTGGGCCTGGGAGAGCCGTGCACCCAGGGAGACTCAATGCAGCTTTTCCTGGAGTGAATTAAGCCAGTGACACATGAACAGTGTCCACCAAAGGCCCTAGCATCCACACTTCCCTCTCTCAAGTTCCTGGTGACAAAACCCTAAGGTCTCCAAGTGTCACCCAAACATAAGGATTTTTGTAATAAGTTCAAAGATTTGGTGACACTTAGGCCACTTATTGGAGAAGGCAATGGCACCCCACTCCAGTACTCTTGCCTGGAAAATCCCGTGGATAGAGGAAACTGGTAGGCTGCAATCCATGGGGTCGCGAAGAGTCGGACATGACTGAGCGACTTCACTTTCACTTTTCACTTTCATGTATTGGAGGAGGAAATGGCAACCCATTCCAATGTTCTTGCCTGGAGAATCCCAGGGATGGCGGAGCCTCGTAGGCTGCCGTCCCTGAGGTCGCACAGAGTCGGACACGACTGAAGCGACTTAGCGGCAGCAGCAGCAGGCCACTTATGTACCAATAAGCTCATGGACTGGTTCCTCTGAGCTCTCAGTACGGGACCACTCAGGGAGGCGTGACCGCTCCATGGAGGGAGAGGCAGAGACATTTGTGGTTTACAATCCCCAGACCACCACCTTGCAAACGGGAAACAGGACAAGTCCCTCTTCTTGCTGTGTCCTGGCAGCAGTCCTCTCAAGCAGACCCTCATTAGGATGGACGGCTGTTCTCCACCCCGGGACTGGAAGGGAGCCTGGGATTATCTCAGCCAAGACATCTCCAGCCCAGAGAAATGTCAGAGCTGCCACATGGACGGGCAGAAGAGAAATGGCATGTTTTTCAGGGGCCCCTCTGTGCAGTGGCTGTACCCCACTCTGAGATCGTGTGCTGGGCTTTGGGGATAGACAGTGCTGACCTGGCGCTGTTCGGGTGCTCAGCCTCTTCTGGGGCCAGTTCAGCCACTGGGAGGAAGTGCCAGTTCCTCCATATTAATAGCGGGAAAGACTTTCAGGCCCTGAACTAACAATGGAGAGTCATCAGGTGGGGGCTGACCGGTGCCACAGAATGTGTGGGACCCCAAGACCACTGCATCTGCTGTCTGGAACTCATCTCCAGAGACTCGTGCTCAGGGATGCAGAGAAACGATTATATAGATGTTGTCAGCAACGTTATTTATAACAATGAAAAATAACCTTTCAAATTGGAACAACTCAATATCCTCTACCAGGAGACTGGATAAATACTGCAGTAATTAAATTTTTATTAATTTTTTTGCCATGCCCCATGGCATGTGGTATCTTAGTTCCCCGGCTGGGGGTAGAACCCATCCCCTCTGCACTGAGAGTGTGGAATCTTAACGACTGGACCACCAGGGAAGCCCCTGAAAATTTTCTTGTTGTTGTTGTTGAAGGCAGTGGTTAAGAACATAGGCTCTGGGATCAAATCGTGGCTTTACTACTTACTGGCTGTGTGACCTCGAACAAGTTTCTTTGCCTTACTGTGCCTCAGTTTCTCCACTTTTATAAGGAGAGAAAAAATATTAATGTATTTTAAGGCTCTCATAGCTTTCTTTGGTTAGCTCTCCCCGCTGTCCCCATTACACTTTCTTAAGCCAGGACATTCTGTTGGTTTTCATCAAGAGTCACGGATGCAAAATTACAATCAGAGCCACATACTAGCTTATTGGAATCACGGACCCTACAGCAAATGTTTATTGCTTCCAAGAGAGAAGAGCTGGTGCTCAGCCATCAACCTGGCGGTTCAAGTTGAAAGATGGGCATTACCCTTGTTCTTCTCTCTGCCTCAAGCCACACCTCCTGTCCCCCAAGTACAGATGGAGTCTGCACAGTGATGCGTCTCACCAGCTGCCCTGCACACCCTAGTCCAGACTTTATTAGCTCCTGCCTGACGATGGCACCAGCTTCTTTTGTGGTCTCCCTGCTTCCACCCTTGTCCCTGTAGTTCGCTCTTCACATGCAGCCAGGGATCCTGGTGGAAACCACGAGACTACGTCCCTTCCCCTTTGAAGTCTCTACCCCTTTTCATTCATTTAGAATAAAATCTAGGTGCATCAAAATCTAAATAAGTAAAAAGAATAAAATCCTCGCCGTGGCCTTGCTCAGTCTTTCTAGATTGCCCATCTGTGGCAGCCTCCCACCTTTGCTGTCTGACATCCCTCCCTCCTTTTGTGTCAGATTTACCATTTTTTCTCTTTGAAATGATTGCATGTATTCATCTTCTAATGTGATGACTCTCCCCGACTCTTTGACGGTAGGACTGGGTGGTGGGTGCTGGGAAGAGCCGAGTCCTGCCCAGATGACCACTGTCACTTCTCTCCCTTGAAATCCTTTGCTCCGTCCGACAGCAAAGGTGAGCCAGTTAAAACCCCACCTGACCTCAGGGCCTTTGCACTTGCTGTTCCTTGTGCCTGGATTGCTCTTCACGCAGTTATCTGAGCGGCTCTCTCCTTTACTTCCTTCAGGTCTCTCCTCGGATGTCACCTTCTCAGTAAGGCCCTCCTTGGCTGCTCTGTTTAAAATTGTCACCTCTTCCCATCCCTGCCCATTCCCTGTCCTCCCTGCTGGCCCTTACCAGTCTCTGATGTGATATATATTTTATGTGTTTGCTGATCTGACCCCATGAGAATGTGTGTCTCAGAAGCACTGTGTAGGCTTTGTTCATGGCTCTATCCCAGGTGATAAAATAGTGCCTGGCATACAGGAGGTGCTCATGTATATTTATGGATGAGAGAGAGAGAGAAAAAAAAAACACAACCCTCTTCCCCTCTGTTTTAAAATGTAATGTGTTAACAGAGAATTTGAGGTATGGGAAGGGCAACAGATCAGAAAATTGCTGCCATTAAAGAAGTAATTTAAAAATTTTATTTATTTATTTTTGGCTGTGCAGGGTCTTTGCTGCTGCTGCATGCAGGCTTTCCCTCGTTGTGGCAAGCGGGGGCGACTCCCTACTTGCAGTGTGCAGGCTTATCCCTGCAGTGGCTTCTCTTGTTGCAAAGCGCGGGTTTAATAGCTGTGCTCACATGCTTAACTGCTCCACGGCGTGAGGAACCTTCCCAGATCAGGGGTTGAACTTGTTTCCCCTGTGTTTGGCAGGCAGATTCCTAACCACTGCACCACCAGAGAAACCTGAAGAGATAGTTTTTTTTTTTTTTTCACAGTTCCCAAGGAAGCTTGCCACCCACTGGGGGCCGTAGTGGGAAGTGCGGCAGAGGCACACGAACAGGGGTGCTGTGGACAGGAGCCTGCGGTTTCTGTGGGAAGGAGTAGAAGAAGCAGGGCAAGAAGGCTTTGGATTGGCAAGTGGATTTGGGGGCAGAGGAGCTGTCTCTGGCTGTTTGATGCTGTCCCTGGGATGACGAGGGCAGGTGGATAGTGGCCTGGAGTGTGAAGGCCTGAAAAAGATGGTTGGGATGTAGGCTCTGCACTGGTTGGCATGTAGCTGAAAAGTACACTCACAGGCAAGCTGTTTATTATCTCTAGGAGTTGGCATCCCTGGGAGGGGCAGTCCCTCCAGGGTTAGCAAGGCCCCAGAATATAGAAAACAAAAGACAGGGTTAGTTCACCCTTCTGCTGACAGTGCTCCCAACCGTGCTTTGAGGGCACGGCTTCTCCCTGTTCCCTGTGAAGGGTGGAGTGTGTGACCCAAGCAGAGCCGGTCAGCAGATTCTGTTCCACCAAGCCCAGCAATTGACTTGGAGGCAGACGTGTGACCCAGATCTGACCAAAGAGAGAGAAGTACTCAGGCTGCGAAAAAGATGTAGGGATGGGTCACTTGGGGGTGCTGGAGGCCCAGCTAAGTGTGATACTCCTATTTCCCTTTTGTTAGTGATTGGTTAATGGCTGGGTGCGTGCTTAGAGCCAGGTGAAATACTGGGTGTCCTGCTATATTGATATTCGAACGTCAGATAAGTATTGAATAGTTTTTTAGTATAAGTATGTCACAATTTAAATTCAGGACAGACTATGTTTATTTGCTAAATCTGGCAATCTTATTAGAACCCTTTCTGGGAATAAAAAAAAACAACAAAAAAATGTAATGAGATGTCTAAGGGGGAATGGGTGAGGCAGCTGACAGCTGGGTTCTGTGAGAGACTGTAATCCCTGCTTAAGAGAAAGATAGCAGAGAGTCTACTGTTCATTTCTCCTCTGTGTTAGGATGTGATGTCTGGAACTGTGCAGCCATCTTGAAACCATTAGGCATCAAGTCTGAGAACAGAGGAGGATGTTTGAGCTCCTTAATTACAACGTTGTACTTCCAAACCCAACCCCAGGAATGCCTCTCTCTGTACTTATTTTTATGTGAGATAATTAAACGTCTGTCTTGCTTAAGCAAGCAGTTCTTAATCTTGACTACATATTAGAAGCACTTGGGGAGAATTTAAATACACGGGTGCCCATGCTGTACTCTATAGTAGTCATAATTTCTGAGGTTAGGACTCAGGCATTGGTGGGTTTTTAAAGCTCCCCAGGTGATTGTAGTGTGCAACCGCTTGCTACTCAGAGTGTGGTCCCTGGACTCGAAGCTTGGGCTTCTCCTGGGAGGCTGTTACAGCCACGAACCCAGACCTAATCAATTACAAGCTGCTGTTTAACAAGGAACCCAGGAGATTTGTCTGCACATTAAAATTTGGAAAGCACTGGCTTAAACCACTGTTAGTTATTTACTGCCTTGCAACTGAACAAATCCTGATTCCTGCTCAAATAGTCAGGACTCCAAGGCACTGAGAATCCCCACCCGACAAGGGTTCCCTGTGCACTGAAACAGCCAGATGCACGGCATTCAGAGGTTTGGTGTCTTCTGGACAGTCCCCGCCTCTAACGTAGGCTACACACAGCTTTTTGGCTGATGTGATTTTCACCAGAGCATGAACCTTTCCTGAACTTCTGTGCAACCTTTTNTCCCCACCCGACAAGGGTTCCCTGGCATTCAGAGGTTTGGTGTCTTCTGGACAGTCCCCGCCTCTAACGTAGGCTACACACAGCTTTTTGGCTGATGTGATTTTCACCAGAGCATGAACCTTTCCTGAACTTCTGTGCAACCTTTGAGCCAAAAAGCTCCCTTCCTGTGGGCACCAAAGTGGGTCAGGTCACCCGCGAGGCACTTACTGGGAGCCAATGAGGAAGGCTGTTGGCCACCCTAACACATCTGGCTTCCGCCTGGCCAAACACGACTTGGGTACTTTTCTTGGTCCCCAGGGAAATGGCCCAGCCAACCAACTTGCACACGTGGGAGCTGCTCATAAAGCTATTCTAGGGCTGGGATAGAATGCAGCTGAGTCACAAGCAGGGTCATGATAGGCAAAGCTATGGGCCAGGGTTTTCATAAGATGAAGCTGTGGGTCAGAAGGCAGGGCCACTGAAGGATGTGGACTTGTGTTTCAAAGTCAGTAAGAGAGCATGAAACATCCAAGACGGAGTGGTCTCTGGGTGGAAAGAAGTCCCCGCTTCTCTGGGAAATGAGGCCTAAGAACAGGTAATGTCTGTCCTTGGACAGGGTGGGCTGCGAATATTCCCCATTCAGTCCATCCTTGTAATGCACTTACCTTTTCAGTGGAGAGAAGAGTTATCCTCAGATCAAGGTGAATGATCTCTGTATATCAGTGGAAATCCTCATTATTTATTTGCCTTCATAAATACATGTTAGAACCGGACATATAAATTCATGCTAGAACATTCATGGAACAACAAACTGGTTCCAAATTGGGAAAGGAGTACATCAAGGCTGTATATTGTCACCCTGCTTATTTAACTTACATGCACAGTACATCAAGTGAAATGCTGGACTGGATGAAGCACAAACTGGAATCAAGATTGCTGGGAGAAATATCAGTAACCTCAGATATGCAGATGACACCACCCTTATGGCAGAAAGTGAAGAACTAAAGAGCCTCTTGATGAAAGTGAAAGAGAAGAGTAAAAAAGTTGGCTTAAAACTTAACTTTCAAAAAACTAAAATCATGACATCCAGTCCCATCACTTCATGGCAAATAGATGGGGAAACAATGGAGACAGTGACAGACTTTATTTTCTTGGGCTCCAAAATCACTGCAGATGGTGACTGCAGCCATGAAATTAAAAGACAGTTGCTCCTTGGAAGAAAAGCTATGACCAACTTGTACAGAATATTAATAAGTAGAGACATTACTTTGCCAACAAAGGTCCATCTAGTCAAAGCTATGGTTTTTCCAGTAGTCATGTATGGATGTGAGAGTTGGACTATAAAGCTGAGCACTAAAGAATAGATGCTTTTGAACTATGGTGTTGGAGATGACTCTTGAGAATTCCTTGGGCTGCAAGGAGATCAAACCAGTCAACCTTAAAGGAAATCAGTCCTGAATATTCATTGAAAGGACTGATGATTAAGCTGAAATTCCAAAACTTTGGCCATCTGACGTGAAGAACTGACTCCTTAGAAAAGACCCTAATGCAGGGATAGATTGAAGGCAGAAGGAGAAGGGGTCAACAGAAGATGAGATGATNCCTTAAAGGAAATCAGTCCTGAATATTCATTGAAAGGACTGATGATTAAGCTGAAATTCCAAAACTTTGGCCATCTGACGTGAAGAACTGACTCCTTAGAAAAGACCCTAATGCAGGGATAGATTGAAGGCAGAAGGAGAAGGGGTCAACAGAAGATGAGATGATTGGATGACATCACTGACTTGATGGACATGAGTTTGAGCAAGCTCCGGGAGTTGGTGATGGACAGGGAAGTCTGGGGTGCTGCAGTCCATGGGGGTGCAAAGAGTCAGACATCACTGAGCAACTGAACTGAACTGAACCGATAAATACATGAATTGGATCTGCAGCATCATTGAATGTGAACCACATTCTGGGCAGATACACAAAGGCTTATTTGGACAAACACACACAAATACACACACATACACTCATCCTCTAAGCTAGGCTTTTTCTAGTTAATTCATCACTCAACCAGTAAGTTTGGAAGCTTAACAGGTCTTTGCCTTTTTAATTTATTTTTTATTGATGTAACACTGCATTATAACATGATATGAGTTTCATGTGTACAGTATTATATTTCTACTTCTGTATATCCTACAATCTGAAAAAGTGAGAGCGCTCAGTTGTGTCTGACTCTTTGCAACCCCATGAATTCTCCAGGCCAGAATACTGGAGTGGGTAGCCGGTCCCTTCTCCAGGGGATCTCCCCAACCCAGGTATCGAACCCAGGTCTCCCACATTGCAGGTGTATTCTTTACCAGCTGAGCCACAAATGTGCCGACCGTCAAAAATTTAGGTTCCATCCATCACCATACAGTTGATCTCCGTTACCCATTTCACCTTCCTCCCTTCCCTTCCTCTCTGTAATCACTATTCTCTGTGTCCATGTGTTTGTTTTTATTTGATTTGGTCATTCATTCATTTTGTTTTTTATTTTTTAAATATCTCACATATGAGTGAAATCACACAGTGTTTGTCTTTCCCTGACTTACTTCAACTACCACGATGCCCTCAAAGTCCATCCATGTAGCAAATGGCAAGATTTTATCTTTTTTTTTTAAATGTCTGAGTAGTATTCCATTGTATATATTTCATATTCTTCTTTATCCACTCATCTATTATGGGCACTTAGTTTGCTTCCATATTTTGGCTATTGTAAATAATGCCGTAATGAGCATAGAGGTGGCTATACCTTTTCAAATTAGCATTGTTATATTCTTTGGATAAATACCCATAAGTGGGATAGCTGGACACGAGTTTGAGCAAACTCCAGGAGGGGGTGAAGGACAGGGAAGCCTGATGTGCTGCAGTCCTTGAGGTCACAAAGAGTCAGACTGAACAACAACAGCAAATGGTAGTTCTATTCTTAACTTTTTGAGGAACCTCCATATTGTTTCCCATAGTGGCTGTGCCAATTTACATTCCCACCGGCAGTGTATGACAGTTTCATTTTCTCCACGTCCTCAGCAGCGTGTGTTATTTCCTGCCTTTTTGTTAGCAGCTCCTCTACCAGGCATGAGGTGAGGTCTCATTGTGGTTTTGATTTGCATTTCCCTGATGGTGAGTGACGCTGTGCACGTTTTCATGTGCCTGCTGGTCATCTGTATGTCTTCTTTGGAAATGTGTCTGCTCAGGCTTTCTGCCTGTTTTTAAATTGGGTTGTTTGTTTTTTGTTGTTGTTGACATGCATGAGTTCTTTATATATTTTGGATATTAACCNCGTGTGTTATTTCCTGCCTTTTTGTTAGCAGCTCCTCTACCAGGCATGAGGTGAGGTCTCATTGTGGTTTGGATTTGCATTTCCCTGATGGTGAGTGACGCTGTGCACATTTTCATGTGCCTGCTGGCCATCTGTATATCTTCTTTGGAAATGTGTCTGCTCAGCCTTTCTACCTGTTTTTAAATTGGGTTGTTTGTTTTTTGTTGTTGTTGACTTGTATGAGTTCTTTATATATTTTGGATATTAACCCCTTATTGGATATACCATTTATAAGTATCATCTCCCATTCAGTAAATTTTCTTTCATTTTTCTGATGGTTT
The DNA here is from genome assembly GCA_006410615.1 of Neotragus moschatus. Taxonomy (NCBI): domain Eukaryota; kingdom Metazoa; phylum Chordata; class Mammalia; order Artiodactyla; family Bovidae; genus Neotragus; species Neotragus moschatus. The sequence goes on from SJYA01011240.1 coordinate 12,401, forward strand.
CCTTTCCTGTGCAGAAGTTTGTAGCTTGATCTAGTCCCATTTGTTTATTTTTGCTTTTGTTTTCCTTGCCTGAGGAGACAGGTCTGGAAAGATATTGTTAAGACTTATGTCCAAGAGCATACTACCTATGTTTTCTTCTAGGAGTTTAATGGTTTCACGTCTTATCTTCAAGTCTAAACCATTTTGAACTGACTTTTGTGTGTGGTAGTGGCCGTTTTGCCTTTGAAACATCATACGTTGAAGAGACTGTCTGTTTTTCATTGTTCTTCACTCTTTTCTTGTAAATTAACTGTCCATATGTGTGTGAGTGATGCTTTCTAAGACCTGGATAATCACGATGGTGTGATCAGTCATCTAGAGCCAGACATCCTGGAATGTGAAGTCAAGTGGACCTTAGAAA
>SJYA01011241.1:0-12831 GCA_006410615.1 Neotragus moschatus
TGTCCCATCTCCCCAGTAGGGCCTGTCCTTCTCTGACCCTGTGATGCCATTCAGGGCTCCGTGTGCCTTTTTCTGCCTTCTCGGGCAGCCCAGGATGCACTCACCCCCCTTCCGCATGAGAGCCACGTGAACTAGACCCGGCATGCTTGCTGGTGGGAAGAAGTGGGGCGTGGTTCTCTGAGGGTGACGGGTCTCTTTCCCTTGGGTGGCCAAACAGGTCCCAGCTGACCAGTACAGGAGCCTGGCTGAGAGCGCCCTCTTAGAGCCCCAAGTGAGGAGATACATCATCTACAACTCGAGGCCCATGCGGCTAGCCTNTCTGAGGGTGACGGGTCTCTTTCCCTTGGGTGGCCAAACAGGTCCCAGCTGACCAGTACAGGAGCCTGGCTGAGAGCGCCCTCTTAGAGCCCCAAGTGAGGAGATACATCATCTACAACTCGAGGCCCATGCGGCTAGCCTTCGCCGTGGTAAGGAGGGCGGGGTCCCCTGAAACACTGCTGAATTCAGTGCCATGCCCTGCAGCCTGTGGGTGCTGGTAACGGCTTTAGGGGCTGGTGGCCAGGCTGCCGGGAAAAGAGCAGTACCCACGGCCCTGGGTTTGGTGCAGGAGGAGGTTTATGGGGGAGAGCTGCTACCAGCTCCTCATGTAAGGGGTGGACGGCAGGTTTACTAAGGGCAGAGGCTGGGGGACTGGGAATGTACAGACCCACCCCCAAAGCCCCAGTCTTAGTATCTGGTCTTGTGAAGACCTTTCTGCTTTCTGGGACTTGGTTATTTTATTGACCTTTATAACAGCTACATGAGGGAGATATTATTATCCCCATTTTATGGNTGTCCCATCTCCCCAGTAGGGCCTGTCCTTCTCTGACCCTGTGATGCCATTCAGGGCTCCGTGTGCCTTATTCTGCCTTCTCGGGCAGCCCAGGATGCACTCACCCCCCTTCCGCATGAGAGCCATGTGAACTGGACCCGGCAATCTTGCTGGTGGGAAGAAGTGGGGCGTGGTTCTCTGAGGGTGACGGGTCTCTTTCCCTTGGGTGGCCTAACAGGTCCCAGCTGACCAGTATAGGAGCCTGGCTGAGAGCGCCCTCTTAGAGCCCCAAGTGAGGAGATACATCATCTACAACTCGAGGCCCATGCGGCTAGCCTTCGCCGTGGTAAGGAGGACGGGGTCCCCTGAAACACTGCTGAATTCAGTGCCATGCCCTGCAGCCTGTGGGTACTGGTAACGGCTTTAGGGGCTGGTGGCCAGGCTGCCGGGAAAAGAGCAGTACCCACGGCCCTCGGTTTGGTGCAGGAGGAGGTTTATGGGGGAGAGCTGCTTCCAGCTCCTCATGTAAGGGGTGGATGGCAGGTTTACTAAGGGCAGAGGCTGGGGGACTGGGAATCTACACACCCACCCCCAAAGCCCCAGTCTTAGTATCTGGTCTTGTGAAGACCTTTCTGCTTTTGGGACTTGGTTATTTTATTGACCTTTATAACAGCTACATGAGGGAGATATTATTATCCCCATTTTATGGATAAAGAAACTGAGGCTCAGAGAGGTGCTATAACATGTCAAGTCCACTTAGCATTTAAAGGATCAACATGGGCTTCTGACTCAGATTCATCTCACTCCCAAGCCCTGCCCTTTTCTGTTTTATTTGAAATCAGAGTAAGCAGGAATTTGGAAAACCTGTTCAAACCCCTTGCCTCTCCATCTGCTTATGAACAAGGAACAAGGGCTCGTTCTCACAGGTCCCCACACCCCCATTGGTCTCTGCCTGGCACTGTGAGCTCTCTAAAGCTGAGGAGGATGTCCAAAGTGGCCCGAGGGTGGCCCCGGGAGTAGAGCTGCTGCGCCCAAGGACAGGTGCCCCTGACCATGCCCTTTCTCTGGCTTCTCACAGGTATTCTACGTGGTGGTGTGGGCCAACATCTACTCCACTAGCCAGTTGTTCACCCTGGGGAACCACTGGGCAGGCGTGCTGCTCGTGACCCTGGCTGCCACGAGCCTCACCCTGACTCTCGTGCTCATCTTTGAGAGACACCAGAGGAAGGTGAGCCCTCCGGGGACCCCAGCCATGCTCCCTCCAGAGAGGCTGTACCAGCAGGAGAACCCCAAGTCAGACTTTTCTTCCTCCTGCTTCAAAGAATTTCCCCAGCTGTGAAACTTTGCCCTGGCCCACGTGCCCAGTGACTCAAAGAAGTCCAGCCACACGTGTGATTAGGTCCTTTCTGTTTTTCCCTCTGATCCCTGTGTGTTGGTTTTTGGAAGCGGGCTGTGTTTTGAGAGAGTCTGCGAGTGGCAAGGACGGCCCTTTGAGGCAGCAGCCCTGCCGTGCGCCTCCCCTGCCTGGGTGCTTGCGATAGCCGTGTGCGTGGGTGGACTCCAGCCTGGCCCTCAGTTGCCAGTTGCATCTCACTTAATCTCAGTAGCGACCTCTGAGGCCAAGGGTGCGTGATCAGGGAGTTTAGGTAATTTGTGCCGATCCCAGTCTGACTGGCAGAGTTGGGAGTTCAAAGCTTGAACCCTCTGATTCCTGTGACTTCATTCACAAAGGAGATTGATACCTCCTGGCTTCATGTATGGTTTGCTGACTGTCTTCTGCTTCTTCAGCATGAGTCTTTTGTTACCGTTGAGTGCTTCTTATGTGGTAGATCATCTATTGAATGCTTTACAGACCTTAACTCATAGAACCCCCCAGTAAATCTCTGGGTAGAGTCTTTTACATTCGTGTTACAGATGAGGTACTTGAGACTCCAAAAGGCCCAGGGAGTAGTCCAGGGGCATGCTGCTAGTAAATGGCAGAGCAGGAATTCAAAGCCAGGAGCTCAGGTTCCAAGCCATGTTCCGGACCAATACCCAGGTGCACTGGTGCTCTGTGGCTGTAACATAACCATAAATGTAGCAGCTTAAAACAATGGTTTGTTTTACAGTTCTGTAGTTTAAAAGTTCTGACAGGGCAGGGCTGTCTCTTCTCTGGACCCTCTAGTGGGGAATCTGTTCCCTTGTCTTTTCTAACTGTGGAGGCCTCTTGCATTTCTTGGCTCATGACCCCTTCCTCCATCTTCAGAGCCAGCGGTGGTGAATCGAGTCCTTCTCACTTGACTCTTGAGTCTCCTCCCTCCCTCTTCCTCTTTTAAGGCCCCTTGTGATGACTTTAGGGCTTCCCTGGTGGCTCAGATGTTAAAGAATTTGCCTGCAGAGCAGGAGACTCAGGTTTGATCCCTGGGTCTTTGGGCTGTCTAGGTAATCTGGGCCAGTCTTCCTATTTTAAGGCTAACTCATTAGCATCATTAATTCCATCTACCACCTTAATCCCTCTGTGTTATATAACGTGAATTCACAGATTCTGTGCGGTAGGATTTAAGCAGCCTTGGGAGGTCATTATTCGGCCTACCACACCTCCACCGTCATTCTTTCTTCTTCTTCTTTTTTTTTTTTTTTAATATTTCTTTGTTTACTTTTGGCTGTGCTGGGTCTTCATGGCTCCACGTGGCTTTCTCTAGCTGCAGCGAGCAGGGACTGCTCTCCAGTTGCAGCTCCTCTTGTGGCAGAGCCCGGGCTCCAGAGGCTGGGCTCAGTGGTTGTGATCCTAGGTTTAGCTGCCTTGCAGCATGTGGGATCTTCCTGGAGCAGAGATCGAACCCAAGTCCCCTGCGTTGGCAGATGGGTTCTGAACCCCTGGATCACCAGGGAAGCCCCTCCACTGTTCTCCTAGCTACTTTAGGAAGCTCCCCAGCACCTGGCACAGAGGTGGACTTTGAGACCTTTAGTAAACATTCTACTCTTGCCTGACTCAGGAGGAGAGGACAGGATGTGAGGAAATGTGGTTGGGGTATGGATTCCATTTAGCGCCTGTGCTCACAGGGACGAATAGGAACTTGAAGGCTCAATCATTCTGAAAGGATCTTTGTTGAGCTTCGAGATGAAGCTGACAAAATAATGCTGCCCTTGGGCTCCGTTAATGCTTTCATGGTCTTGTGTTTGGCCTATAAAAAAATAAATTGAACTGGCTGCTTTTGCAATAAGAACCTTCTCTTGGGGAGGGGGAAAATGCTAAGTGTTCTGCTTTATCAGGAGTGAGAAAAATATCTGGCGCCTGGCAGGTGCTTCAGGGAGGCAGCTCAGGAAGCCTGCTGTGGGTTTCTGCCTCCTTCCTCCATTTCTTCCCTATTCAGCTGGTATTTAAGAAGGCTCAGCAAGTGCCAGAGGATGTGCTGGGCATAGGGCAGAGAGATGAACAAAGCGGTGTTTTTACTCGTAGGTGCAGCACGGAGGCCCCAGGTGCATAATGGCCCTTCTGTCATCACCGTTTTTCGATCCTCCAGGATCCTTTACTTTCTAATATGGCCATCATTTAATGAGCACTTATTATGTGTTCTGTATTTGGGGCCTGATAGCTATGCCTGACAAGAAGGCAGGACACCCCTCGCATTTGCTAGCCCTACAACCTGGAGTGACTTATTGCTTAACCTCTCGGGGCTTTAGTTTTCTCATCTGTAGAATGGGATAATAACTGAGGCTCCTCATAGGATTGCCGGGAGAACTAAGTGATGTGATAATGTGCAGCGTGCTTGTAATCCTACTTGTGTGTGTGTGTTAGTTGATCAGTTGTGTCCAGCTCTTTGGGAGACAATGGACTGTAGCCCACCAGGCTCCTCTGCCCATGGAATTGTCCAGGCAAGAATATTGGAATGAGGGGCCCTTCCCTTCTCCAGGGGATCTTCCTGCCCCAGGGATTGAACCTGGCTCTCGCGCATTACAGGGAGATTCTTTACCATCTGAGCCACCAGGGGAGCGCAGAATCCTACCTGGTATCACACTAGTGGGGAAGCCAACGCTCAGAGAGGTTAAGTGACTGGTCTGTGGTCACACAGCCTTCCTTACGTCTTCCTTTGAGCCTCAGCTCAAGGACTTCTTTCTCCTCGAATCCCTTGTCACTCAGGACCGTGCAGATCCCCTCTGTGACCACCGTCACTCTTACTGCTGTGTTCATCCCGCACCACACAACAGCCTTGAGAGCCGTGGCATCTGTGCACACTGCCTTGGCTCCCCCGTTTGGGAGAGGCAGGAGCCCCTCAGTCCCCTCCTCCTGCAGATGCCTGTGGCGTATGACTGTGTCCTGGGCACTGGGTGAAGCACTTCACACACACACAGTCTCAGTTCAATCCCACCACCTTCCTAAGGGCTGGGGACACTTCTTATCCTTATTCAGAACTGGAGAAAGCAAGCCTCAGAGAAGGGACACAGTTGACCAGGACCACACCGCCCGGAAGTAGCAGAGCTGGGCTTCACCCCAGGCTTGCTGACACTGTTGAATTTATTGTCCCAACAACCCCACAGTCTGTTGTATAGGGGAGACAGTGGCTGTGTCTTAAAGACCAACATTGTCCCGTGGTGTCTCGGGCTGGGACAATGGGTGGTTATTACTCGGGCCCAGGAGTGCCCCGACATGAAGTTCAGGCCATGAGGCTGGCGTTTTGTCTTCTAGGCCAACACCAACACAGACCTCAGGCTGACAGCTGTCAACGGAGCGCTCCTGAGACACCGGGTGCTGCTGGGGGTGACGGACACGGTGGAAGGCTGCCAGAGTGTGATTCAGGTACCGCATTGTCGAGCGATCCCTCCTGTGGGAGCTCTGAGAGGTGCTGCTGGGGATGATGGACACAGTGGAAGGTTGCCAGAGTGTGATTCAGGTACCGCGTTGGGGAGCGACCCCTCCTGTGGGAGTTCTGCAGCCGGGCTCCCCAGGTCTGTGCAGTGTCTGCCCGGGTCTGCTAACAGCGACAGCATCAGCAGCCCTTCCTTCCTCCCGGCTCCTGCGTCCCCTTCTGGAGACTCCCCTCTGGGCGGTCAGCAGCAGCCTAGGGCCTCCACGAGGCAGGGCTGGAAGGACAGTTTGGAGGAAGCCAGGCTACATTCCGCCTTCACCATTTACTCACAGAGAGATGGGGCCTCCCCTGTTTGCAGCCCTCAGTGTCCAGATGAGGTCCCTGGAGAGGCAGGTCAGACCCTGAGGGCCGTGTGCCCCTGGCTTGGTTGTTTCCTTGGCTCCAGGGAAATGCGAGATCTGAAGCGACCAGAAGGAGGTCGCACAGTGCGTCTGGGACACAGCCGGGCTGGGTGAGGCACAGGCCTCCTGATCCTGGCTGGGCTCTGCCGGTGGGATTGGTGCCTCTCCTCAGTCAGTGTCACGCCTGCATCTCACCCAGTGGGAGCCTGGGGTGGGGGTACAGGTGGTCTTTGGTGATGGGCCCATTGGGCACCTCGATGACCTGTACATCCCCAGAATATTTACCGAGAGCCCGCCACGTGCCAGGCGCTGTTCTAGGTTCGGAGGCTATGGCGGAGAACAGACACAGGCGGATCCTGAGTTTACGAAGCCCGCCGGAGTTGGTGTAGGATGTCAGGGGGTCTTGCGTGACACCAAGGGTGAGCTTGATCACTAGACTCCTGGTGGGTCAAGTGTGATAGTGTAGATCAGGAGCTTCTTGAATCTGGGGGTCCTTTCAGCCTCGTTTATCTCTAAGTCCTCTTTTCTCATTTGGTACAGAGGAGCGACTTGCCAAGTGTTAGTTGAATATATGGCTGGCTGGCTGGGCTGACTAAGGAATGGACACATTTTTTTAAAAAGCAGGTTCTTTCAGTTGCAAAGTAGCATCTTGAGACGGGGCGATACAGTATCTTGGATTTTTTGGGGGGGGAGGGGGGGCATGGGGGGTCCAGGGTAAGTAAAGGGTGGGGGTAGAGATGAAATAAGAGTGGCGTGAAGAGATAATCACTGAGCCAAGATGACGGGTACCTGGAAGTTACTGACTTCCTGTGCATGTAGTTCATGGCAAAAAGTAAAAAAGGAGTCCAAACATCCCCCTGGGGGTGAGGTAGTGGGAGAGATGTGACCTTGGGTCTCACCAGGAAGAGGGAGCCCCGGGATCCAGAGGAGCAGGTCTGTGGCCAGGGGCCTGGGTCGGGCACCAGCGGTTTCTTGCAGAACTCGGGTTGTGATGTGTGAACATGGAGGATTTCCACCTGAGTTCACCCCGGCCTCTGGGGGACTGTGGAGGTGGAGGTGGAAGGGGAGGTGATGGCGAGGGGCAGGCAGACTTCTGAGCTGCTCCTTCCCCCAGAGCCCCCAGGTTGGTGACCTCTGACCTGGCCATGGACAGTGGAGGTGAGAGCTCTGAAGGGTTTCACTCGTTTGCTTGTTAGGTTCCAGACAGAAGGGCATCCCAACCACTGCCGATAGAGGGACCACATACATGTGTTCATCCTAGATGGATATGTGATGTCCAGGATAGACCAGAGTTTATCTGGGATGTTCAGTGACTTGAGAGAGATGGGACAGGGTTTGACAGTTTCCGAATTTTGCACACAAAGCCATTTGTCTGCCACTCATCCAAAGGGGATTGGGCCACATAGGGGAACTCTGAGAGGCAGAAGAATGGCTCCCATCTGAGACCAGGGTGAATCTGGTCATCCCCAGAAGGGCAAGCCTGCGGGGAGGAGGCAGGGGGTGAGGCCCATCTTGGGGGTGGAGAGTTTGAGGTCCAGCGGGCTTTGACCTCTGTGGTCATGACTGCTTCTCTCCCCAGCTCTGGTTTGTCTATTTCGACCTGGAGACCTGTGTGCAGTTTTTGTCTGATCACATTCGAGAGATGAAGATGAGCCAAGAGGTAAGTAAGGTACCTTAAGTGAAAAACAAAAGAAGAAGATAAACCGGGAGGCTAAATTGTATAGATTGCATTATCTCGGTGTTAGAAGAATGTCTAGGGAAAAAGTTACTTGGAAGGAAGAATACCTCTGTGGAATCGTGGCTGATTTTGCCTAGGATATTATGGCCGTTTTTCTCTTCCTTTTTAACTAGTTGCATTCGCCACATTTCTTATAGTGAACATTTATTTTAATTATAATGATAGTAATAACAATAGATTTCATTTATCACAACAATGATAAAGATTCTGGCAGAGGAAAATACTGTATATTTAGGTGACTTTCCCTTGTTCAGAATCTTCAGTGTTTTGAGGAAGAACAGGGAGATTTTGCTTCACATACACAGAGTCAGAAACTGAGGCTCTGAGAAGGCCCAGAGCCAGCTGGAAATGCTAGATTCAGAGCCCAGCCCTCCCATCTTCGAGCTCTGTGCTGCTTTCATGGGACCCATTTCCTGGGCTCCAAAAGTGCTACAGTTGGTCTTGAAGTCAGGATTGTGGCTTAGCCCCGATCCAGCTAAGTTAGTCCCTGTGTGGCTTAGGAGAAGGCCTGTGAGCTCAGGTTTGCTCATCTGCAAATATGGGTAAAGATTCTGATGTCCCAGGCTACTCTGAGGAACAGACGAGAGCATGGAAGGAAAAGTGCTTCTGACTGTATTTTTGCAGGAATTATCTGATCTCTCCAGTGTGGCTCAGCTCCAGGGTCTCCTGAGGTCACATTGTAGACGGTCCACCCATCCTCTGTGGGTCTGACGCTTGCCTAGCCACCCGGCCTCCTACATCCACCCAGCTGAGGGCACCACCAGGCTCCTCTCTGTTTCCTTTGTAGTCCTTGCTGAGAAGCAGATTGAGCCAGCTGTGTGTTGTCATGGAGACTGGGGTGAGCCCCACAGCCGACGAGGGGCCGGAGAACCTGCTGGAGGAAACTCCTCTCCTGCCTGACCGTCCGGGTTCCACGGAGAAGCCGCTCCTGCAGACTGAACTTCGCCAGCTTGTTCCTGAGGCTGAGCCGGAGGTAACAGGCACCTGGGCCAGTCAGGGCCACCCTTCTTCACCGGGTGTTTGCGTACAGTCCGTGCATGGCTCTCAAGTTCTACTGTAGATTCCTGGGGACGTGCCTTTACTGAGTTGGTCAGGACCATACACCTCTTCCAGCCTACTAGTTTTTTAATATTTTTTTCCTCACTGCAGCAATTTAAAAGATAGCTTAGAGAAATATAAATATAAATTTGTGAATATAAAATACTTACTGGGTACCCCCCCATTTAAAAAATATCTTGGTATGTTTTGTATAGTTCCATGGGATGTGTCGTTGTGTGTTAATGGATGGTAAGCCTACCTCAACATGAGCATGTTGACAAATATTTGGGTCATTTAAAAATCTGTTTATCAACCAATCCATTATCAATTTATCTATCTCCTTAAACTGCAGTTGGGTATTGAAATCTTATGTGCATCTCTGTTGAGTTCCATTTCCTCCTGCTCCAAAGTTCTATTGGGTCCTGCTAGGTAGCTATTTGTTTGGCATGGCTAAGAGCTGGTAGACCAGAAGTCTGCTAATATGGTTTGCAGCTTGTGGAACCCCCTTCTCATCATGAGGACAGACGGTTTGGATGACATGCAGTGAGGGGTGATCTCTGGCAGAGTGTGATACAGGAGAACACTTGCCTTTGGTTTTTTGCCAATAGATTTGGAGGTGAAGAGTCTAGCCCAGTCCAGACTTTCCCTTTTGCATGGATGGGAAGTGCGGAGCCTGCAAATAGGAACATTATGAGAGAAAGTGATAGATATGTGAATCTCTTCAAAGAGCTGAAAATATAAGGTCACATTCTTTCTTGTGCATGCATGTCTGGGTTTATGTGAAATAGCCTATTAACTATTATGGGTCTTTTAAATGATTTTTTAAAAATTCATTCAAACCAATAGTAATATAATTTCCTGTCATGAATATCACATCTCAGTGCGTGTGCACATGTTTTTAAAGTAGCTGCCTTTACAATGTGGTGAGGGAAAATACAGTCGATGCCCAAGTCTCAGCCTGGGCCAGACTGTCATATTTCAGGAGGAACCCAGTGTGTGTGAAAGGCAGATAAATAGTTATAATGACCTCTTACGCTTTTATAGATTTTTGTCATGCATAAAATTATTTAGCATTTCGTCTAAAATATGGGTTATTTTCCCTTTTTTCCTGTTGGGTGAAATAAACTTCCAAGGGGTCAGCTGACTTACCCAAGGTCACATAACAAGGGAGAATATGGCAGAATCCAGGGCGGAAACCAGCCTATGATTTTCAGGAGGCAATTTTTTTGTTGAGTTTCTTTGCTTTGGTTAATCAATTTTAAAGTAAATGGGTGCAAAGCTCAATCTGAATTAGTAAGTGGTAGGCTATTGATGTTTTCAGCAGTTTTCTAGCACAAAGGATAACTCTAAGGAAACACTGATCCGACAGAGCTGGATTCTGCTTTTTGAATAATGATAATGATAGTTATATTGATGGCATTTATTGAGTACTACACACTGGGCTTTCTTTCCATAAGTTCCTTTAATAACTCCTCACTCTAGGACAACCAGAAAGATGGTTCGATTTTCTGTCTTTTGCTGCTGAGGAAATGGCTCAGCAAAGTGAAGTGACTTGTTCCCGGTCTGTCCCAGGGTGGCTGAGCTGATATTGCCACTTGGCCCTTTTAATTCGAAAGCCTATTCTTGATCTCTAACTGTACCACGGACATTAGGTATAGCCTGGGTGTAACCCACACCTTACTGCATTACCTTCAGACTGGCTGCAGGTGAAGGATCTCTGAAAGAGGAAAATAAATATAAAATTTTAAATAAAAAATACTTATTAGGTACCCCCTCATTTAAAAAATATCTTGGTACTTTTTTTGTGTACTTCCATGGGATGTGTAGTTGTGTGTCGATAGATGGTAAGCCTGCCTCAACATGAACATGTTGATAAGTATTTGGGTCATTTTAGAATCTGTCTATCAACCCGTCTGTCATCAATCTATCTCCTTAAATTGCAGTTAGAGATTGAAATCTTACGTGCATCTCTGTTGAATTCCATTTCCTCCTGCTCCCGAGTTCTCTGGGGCCCTACCACCTGAGCTGCACTGCACGTGAGGAGGTAGAGCTTCTTCCCTGGAGTCCCAGACGGGTGGAAGGAACCTTAGAGACCCACTGTGTCGATGAGAGCATGCAGTAGACACAACTTTTCCAGTTCTGCTTTTTACTTGAGCTATTTTCCACTGCCATAGAATATACCCAGTACTAAATTTCCCCCCATAATTCTTTGTAAGTGCGTGATTCAAGGGCATTTAAGTACATTNGCTGCACGTGAGGAGGTAGAGCTTCTTCCCTGGAGTCCCAGACGGGTGGATGGAGCTTTGGAGACCCACTGTGTCGATGAGAGCATGCAGTAGACACAACTTTTCCAGTTCTGGTTTTTCACTTAAGCTATTTTCCACTGCCATAAAATATACCCAGTACTAAATTTCCCCCCATAATTCTTTGTAAGTGCGTGATTCAAGGGCATTTAAGTACATTCACACTGTTCTGCAACTATCACAACATCCTCCTCCAAAAGCTTTGTATCTTCACTGTTCACCATTGAAACCACGTACCCATTGAAATACAAACTCTCTTACCTTCCCCAGCCCCTGGGAACCACCATTCTACTTTCTGTCTCTGTGAATTTATTGCTCTGTGTGCATGCTCAGTGGTAAAAAATCTGTCTCCAGCGCAGGAGACCTGGGTTCAATCCCTGGGTCGGGAAGATCCCCTGGAGAAGGACATGGCAACCCACTCCAGTATTCTTGCCTGGAGAATCCCATGGACAGTGGAGCCTGATGGGCTATAGTCCATAGGGTCAGACATGCCTGAGCGACTAACACACACACACAGACACACACACAGACACACACACAGACACACACACACAGACACACACACAGACACACACACACACACGTGCTCGGTCACTCAGTCTTATCTGACGCTTTACAACCCCATGGACTGTAGCCCACCAGGCTCCTCTGTCTGTGGAATTTTCTAGTCAAGAATACAGGAGTGGATTGGCGTTTCCTTCTCCAAGGGATCCTCNACACACACACAGACACACACACACACACGTGCTCGGTCACTCAGTCTTATCTGACGCTTTACAACCCCATGGACTGTAGCCCACCAGGCTCCTCTGTCTGTGGAATTTTCTAGTCAAGAATACAGGAGTGGATTGGCGTTTCCTTCTCCAAGGGATCCTCCTGACTCAGGGACTGAACCTGGGTCTCCTGCATCAGCAGGTGGATTCTTTACCACGGAGCCACCTGGGCTTCCTGAATTTATTGCTGTATGTGCCTCTTCTCAATGGAATCATACTGTGTTTGCCTTGTGTCAGATCCTTTGTATACACACCTCTGCTTGAAGAGGTCTTTGGCCTCAGCCAGCAAACAAGCACAAATACCTGAACAGGGTGAAATGATGCATTGTAGTTTATTGGAGAGAAACTTGCTCCTCTCACATGCATGAGGGCAGGAAGTGAAGGCAGGTTCTCAGTGGGATGGGGACGGCCCCCTTGCGTTCTTAGGCTCAGCTGGTTTTTTTTGCCCCTAGATATCCAACTGAGTCAGGCCCTAGACCCCACTTTCCCTGGATCAGAACGTCCTTTATTTTCCCTAGGGGGCTCACATAGCATAGGGGAGAGAGGCGTGATCTGGTAGCCTTGATAAGCACTTTTAATAGAGAAGTCCTAGTTTGAAGTCATACAGCAGGTACTACCCTGTGTAAACTGAAGACTCTGCCGTCATAGGGATCTTCTCCCAACCCTGGCTCCATTTACTGGTGCTTCTCTTCAGGTGCTTCTCTGCGTTACCTTGACCTCGTGTACTTTACAAAATCACTTGAAACTGCAAGAAGAGAGAGAAAGACAGTGTGTCTCTGTGTGTGTGCAGTTGGCTGTTATAAGCTAATGATAATTTCTGTCGTGTTCCCTAGGTTTTTTGTGCATCAAAGTGAAAGTGAAGCTGCTCAGTCATGTCCGACTCTTTGCAACCCCATGGACTATATAGCCTGCCAGGCTCCTCCGTCCATGGGATTTTCTAGGCAAGAGTACTGGAATGGGTTGCCATTTCCTTCTCCAGG
>SJYA01011242.1:0-10638 GCA_006410615.1 Neotragus moschatus
TTGACTTACAATGTTGTATTAGTTAGGTGTACAGCAAAGTTATTCAGTTTTATATACATGTGCTGTGCTGTGCTTAGTTGCTCAGTCATGTCCAGCTCTTTGCAATCTCAAGATCTGCAGCTCGCCAGACTCCTCTGTCCATGGGGATTCTCCAGGCAAGAATACTGGAATGGGTTACCATGCCTTCCTTCAGGGGATCTTCCCAATCCAGGGATCGAACTTAGGTCTCCTGCATTGCAGGTGGACTCTTTACCATCTGAGCCACCAGGGAAGCCTCATATATATATATATATATATATATATATATATATCCTTTTTTGAATTCTGTCTCCTTATAGGTTATTACAAAATATTGAGTATAGTTCCCTGTACTGTACAGTAGGTTCTTGTTGAGGACCAGGCTAATCTTCATTTCTGCTTTCTTTAGCATTGACTCTGTTCTTAGGCTATGATGGCAAGACAGCTGGAAACAACTCTAAGATGACACCCTCACATCTCCAAATGCAGATGAAAGGACAACATATTTTTCTAGGCCACTCAAACACCTGGTATTCGTTCCAATACACATCATGGCTTGGCTTATGTCACGTACCCATCCCTAAACCAACTATTATGCAACTGTGAATAGCATACAATGCATTATGCTACTCCAATTGGCCAGGCCTGATTCACATGTGACTCTCAAGACAAGGAATCAACCACCTGAAGTACCCGTGCTGAAAATGACAAGAGGAGTAGTTCCTAGGTGAAAGTTGGGTGGCTGTTATCAGAAGAGGAGGGATGGACACTAAGCGGGAAAACTACAATAGTTCTCAGCAGGGAACAGATATGTATAGGCAGGAATCCTTTTGCGTGGGTCTGTACAAGACATCAGTGGATGGATGCATAGCTCTAGGATACAAAATGAGAATATGAGATACCTCCCACCTTCAAGAAAATGTTGAACTGCCTCAGAAACCCCCAAAATGTTGCCCACTCCACTGGACTTTGTGCCTCATAGTGAATCAGAGTATAATTGGGGCACCCTGAAATCCACAAGAGTTACCAGCCCCTGTCTGGAGCAGGGGTCATCAGGCCCATGCCTGCTTAATTTCCTGACTGTATTGTGCTCTCTTTGAGGGCAGGGGCCACAAATGTCTTTCTTCTGTATCTGCAGAAGTATTTTTAGAATGAATAATCGTCTCCAGCAGGTGTGTGGAGCTTGGTAACTTTTCAAACCCCTTTGACATCTACTATCATATTTGATTCTTTGTTCTTCTTTTTGGCTACCCAGGATCAGAACCCTCTTCCTATGAGGGGGAATTCCCCTCATTCTGAGGCTGAGCCGACTTCCCACCAGAGAGGCTGAAAGTACCACGTGCATGTGTTTCCCAGCCTGCCCATGACTGGGCAAGGGCCCCTGACTTATGCTCTGACAATCAGATATACAGGCTCCAGATTGCGACCCAGGAGCTACTGGCCTGAAGAAGCACTTGGTGGTTATCACGGGTACAGCAGACCCACGTTCCGGGGCGGTGGAGACTGTGATACCCGCGGTGAGGGCAGGAGGCTACAGGCCAGCCAGCACAGCCTGGTGCACAGTGGTGGGTGGTGCAGCGACAGCAGCAAGGCTCTGCCTGAGTTCTGCATGCGACTGGGAGGGCCTTGTGCGAAGCTGTGGAGTCTTTGGGGCTGCTTCTCTGCCCAGAGATTCTCTGAGCTGCTCAATATTCTTATTCTTTTTCAGCTTAAATCAATTTAACAAGTCAACTAAGTCAATCTGCTTAAGAATCGGCTTCTGTTGCTTGCAACTAAAAACTCTGTTATAAATCCTTGAAACAAGACAACCGCATAATTCCCTTTCCCCAGATGGATAAATTGAGGCTGAGACTGGCCCAAGCTCATGCAACAGTTTCTATGGTGAGACCAGAACCCTGGACTAGGTGAGACAGACATACAACTGGCAGGTGGAAGCCCAGGCAAGGAAGAAATTTCTCGCAAGTAGAACTGCCTCACCTGGGAGGAAGCCCCCTGTTACTGGAGGCACACAAGCAGATCTGAGAGTGAGGGAGAGGCCAAACAAAGTAACTCCAGTTCACTGATTCCTCACATGTTATTATCTCCCCAACTCAGATTCCTCTTTGTGAACACAAATGTATTAAAGTAAAAACACAACTCCTGGTGCTACAGTTTCAAATCCCCACAATCTCTTTACCAGCTTGCCTGTTTCTGGCTCAAAATACAACAGCTGCTAGTCCCATATCCCAGAGCAAAGTCATGGTGTTTATTGGCCTCCGTCACTTTAATGAAAAAGCCCCTACACCAAACAAATACAAGCACAGACATTTGCAACTAATTATGGTATTGCTGATCAGTCAAATTTCATTGCAAATTGCATGTTGAAATTGATAGTGGGCAAGTCATGAATAAACTGGTTGTCTGGAAAAGTGACATGGGCACACCGGACTAGATTAATAATTCAATTTAGACTCAGCCAGACACTCTGAAGAAAAGGAAAAAGCAGATTAGCATTGCCCCAAGATTGCTTCTTTACCCGTGTACCTCCTGCCAATGTGCCTTCTAAGGGAAGCTGATCCTCCTTTAGGATCCTCCCACTTTGGGAGACCGCAGGGCGTTGAGTATTCCAGCCTTTAATTCTTGGTTTGCAAAATTGCAGCCTTGAGTGGTGTGGGGAGGGGAAGATGGCCCTATGTCTCATCTGCTGCTAAGAAGCCCACTTAGGAGGCTTCTTGGAGGATGCATGCTTCCTGCTGCAGTGACCGACCGCTCTCTCGGTCTTCCAGCTGCAGGTACTGGACTAGGGGAACGTAACCCGCCTTGGAAGTTCAGGTGGATTTCCCAGGTTAGGTGTGGACCCAGGGGAGTAAGCCCGGAGAAAGTAGGAATGGGGCTAGAGGGGCATTACACAGCCCCTCACTTGCCCTGGGAACAGAGGGGCGTTACCAAGCCCCCTACTTGCCCTGGGCACAGAGGGGCGTTACACAGCCCCCCACTTGCCCTGGGCACAGAGGGGCGTTACCAAGCTCCCCACTTGCCCTGGGCACAGAGGGGCGTTACCAAGCTCCCCACTTGCCCTGGGCACTATAGGGTCCCAGAGGGCTAAGGAGTCCAAAGGAGAGACAATGCATCAAGTCCACAAGATGGAAGGGCAGTGTCCTCAGGACTGGGTCTTCCTGGAAAATCACTCTGTCCCTGCACTTGGGGAGGAAGCAGGAAGGAGACGCAGAGCAAGCAGAGTGCACAGGTGTGGAGGGGTAGGCTCCTGTATGCATGTAAGATGCAGCCACAGGAGTGCTTAACCTACCCAGGAGTGCTTCCCCCTGAGCTTCTCAGCTGTTCCGGATGCCCTGGCTCCAAAGACCTGTATAGAAGGAAAGTCTTAATTTTTATCTTCTAATTGGGGTTTAAAACTCAAATGTCTCCATGGAAGTGGGCGAGCTCTGGACTGGGCAGACTTGTTAAGATCGGGCCTGACTTGGGGGGGAGCCATGATTCAGCTTCAGGAGACTGCCTGGAGACAATATGAGTGGGAATACAGAAAAAGATTTAGGCCAGGGATATAAATTTGGAAGTCGTCAACAACTGAATTATATTTAAACCCAGGACACTGGGGAAGATTTGCAACAGAGTGAGTGGAGATAAGAGGTCCGGGGACTGAGTCTTAGAGATGAGGAAATGTCAGCAAAGGGGCACTTAGTGAAGGAGCCACTAAGAGCCAGAGAGACAGGAGTGAAACCAGGAGAGGGGGTGATGATCAAGGCACCAAGGAGGGAAAGATGAACTCTCATGTTCTATGAAGAGGCAAGGAAAGTGAGGCTTGAGATTTAACAACATGAAGAGTCCTTGACAGAGGCAGTCTTGCTGTAGTGGTGAGGGCTGATGGGAGTGGATGGGAGAAAGCGGGGGAAGAAAGGACTCGAAGGTGGCAAGAAGAGTCAATTCCTTTCAGGAGTTATGCCATAAATAGGAGCAGAGAAATAGGGTGACAGTTTGAAGGGGATATAAAGCCAAGAGAAGGTTTTTCTTTAAGATGGAAAAATTACAGTATTTTTGTGTGTTGTTGGAAATAATTCTGGAGAGAGGGGAATTTTGATGATGCAGGTGAGGAGCGGATAAATGTTGGACTGAAGTCCTTGAATAAACAGGTGGAGATGGCATCTGCTGCACAAAAAAAGGGGGCTGTCCTTAAAAAGGAGCATGGGAAGGTTCACCCATATTAGCGCAAGGAAAGGCAGAGTTGACGAGCACAGATGCAGGTGGGTGGAGGAAGTAGTGGTGGCGCCCATGGAACTTCTCTTCTATTTTCATAAACCAGGAAGAGGTTGTTAGCTGTGAGTGAGGTGGAGGAGGTGTGAAGCGATCGGCTGGAAGAGAGTGTGTGAGTAGACCTGGGGATGAAGTATGAATCCTGGGCAAGCCTTTAGGGCTCACTTAGGAAGGGTTGTGGTCATCGATTTAAAGTGAGGCTGTGTAACAAAAAAAGAAGGAGACTCACAAATACAGAGAACAAACTAGTGGTTACCAACGGTGGGGAAGGGCAACACAGGGGTGGGGAGGCACAAACTATTGAACGTAAGGCAGGCTCAAGGATGTACAGTACAGCATGGGGAATAAAACAGTGTGATATTAGTGTAAAGATCGAAACAGATGCACATAATGCCTGATCAAGGGGTTTTCAACAGTACCAAGCCAACTCAGTAGGGAATAATCTTTCCCCTGGAATTACTGGCAACCCACTCCAGTATCCTTGCTTGGAGAATCCCATGGACAGAGGAGCCTGGTGGGCTGTAGTCCATAGGGTCGCAGAGTCGGACACGACTTAACTGACCTAGCACGCATGCAAAATAATGAATTTTGACCCTTACTCACATCATAGACCACATACAAAAATTAACTCGCTGTGAATTAAAGGCCTATAAGTATGAGCCATACACAAAATTACACATACAAATATAATACAAAAATGAGCAAAAGACCAACTGAAGAAGACTTTAGCCAAACTGATATTTAGATAACAAACACATGGGAAGATGCTCAACATCATTTGTCATTAGGGAAATACTAATTAAAACTACATGCTAAAAGGACTAGAATTTTTAAGACTGCCCATATTAAGTATTGGCAAGGATAGGATCATTCATTGTCCTGGAACAGATGGGTCTCAGAGGTACATGAAGAAACACTGGGGAATTATGGGTATGTTGTAAGAACACAGCAGAGTTTAACCTCTCTGCAGTTGACAGACATTTAGGTTGTTACCATTTGGCCTTTGGCGGTTGCAATGATTGCCACTCGGATTCTTCCTCAAGGAAGAATTTGCTCTCCAGTTGCAGGGAGTGTGATCAGCAGAAAGCTTTAAGCTTCTTCGGGGTTCACTGGAGCTGCAGATGGTGCCTCTCTCTTCCCAGAGCAGCTTGTATTGTGTGAGTGAACAAAGGAAGGATATGAAGGCTGGGCCATTTTTATCTGCTATAGGAGTGTGAAGAATATTTGCTTCAGAGTTCCCTACCAAGATGGCCTAGATTTTGCTGAACCTGTATTAGAGTTTGACTTCCTCCACTCAATTCCGCTTTTCTCCCTTCCTTTCACAGATGCTGAGAAGGCAATGGCACCCCACTCCAGTACTCTTGCCTGAGAATCCCATCGACGGAGGAGCCTGGTGGGCTGCTGTCCATGGGGTCGCAAAGAGTCGGACACGACTGAGCAACTTCACTTTCACTTTTCACTTTCATGCATTGGAGAAGGAAATGGCAGCCCACTCCAGTGTTCTTGCCTGGAGAATCCCAGGGACTGGGGAGCCTGGTAGGCTGCTGTCTATGGGGTAGCACAGAGTCGGACACGACTGAAGTGACTTAGCAGCAGCAGCAGCAGATCCCTAATATTCTTAATAAATTTCTTGTATCCTAAACTCCATTTCAGCATCTGTTTCCTGGGAACCTGACAGGGCAATTACAACAAAGCTTCTGTGATCATTCTTATCCATGTTTCCTGTCCTATAAACACTTTCTGTAGGATATTAGTGTAAGCGTGGAATTGCTGGGTCACTGCTGGCCCACCAGGCTCCCTGTCCCTGGGATTCTCCAGGCAAGAACACTGGAATGGGTTGCCATTTCCTTCTCCAATGCATGAAAGTGAAAAGTGAAAGTGAAGTCGCTCAGTCGTGTCCGACTCTTGAGTACGCAATTTTCAGCCTAATTGAATAAAGCTGAACTGTTTTCCAAAGTGAGTGTACAGGTTTATGTAGATTGATGTGGATGAATATTTTTGCTAATCCTTGGTATTGTGACTTTTAAATTTTATTCAACTTGATTAGTGTGTAGTATCTCATCATGATTTTAATTTGCATTTCCCTGATTACCAAAGAAGTTGAGCACTTTTTAAAATGTTACTGGCCTTTGTGTTTCTCATTTTTCAAAGTGCCTATCTTTTGCCCATTTTTCCTTTTCTTTCTGCCAAGTTATTTTTAAATTACTTATTTATTTCTTTAAGACCACTTTTTTTGAGGTATGACTGACATTTTTAAAAGCTTTACATGTTTCACCTATACAACAGGATGAATTCGAATTGCACATTTTTTTATTTGGTTGTCTTTTATCATTAATTCTAATGAGTCTGTATATATTTTAGATAAAAGCCCTTTGTTAATCTTATCTCTTGCAATAATCTCTGCCATTCTGTAGCTTGCCTTTTAACTCTTAGTGTCTTTGATGAAGAGTGATTCTTCATTTTATTAGTATTTCTCTTATAGTATTGCTTTTTGTACTTTAAGAAAATTTTCCTTACCCAAGATTATGAAGATATCCTTCTACATTATTATTTTAAAATTAAAGTTTTGTCGTTTATTCTTATATGCCCCTGGAGTCGATTTTGGTGTATGGTGTGAGATAGAGATCCAATTTAATTCTTTTTTTTTTCCTCCTATTTTTTGGCCATGCTGTGAAGCATGCAGGATTCTGGTTCACTCACCAGGGGTAGAAGCCCTGCCTCCTACAGTGTAAGCCTGGTGTCTCAACCACTGGACCACTATGGAAGTCCCAATTTAATTCTTTTTTGATATGGATATCTACTTGTTCCAGCCAAGTCTATTTGAGAGTCCATCTTTTTGTCACTGCTACACATGCCGTCTCTGTTACAAATCAAGCATCTGGATTGGTGCAGGTCTGTTTCCATAATGTCCTCTCTATTCCATGGAATTGTGTGTGTGTGTGTGCGCGCTCAGTTGTATCTGACTCTTTGCCACCCCATGGACTGTAGTCTGTAGCCCACCAGGTTCCTCTAGCCATGTAATTTCTCAGGCAAGAATACTGGAGTAGATTGCCATTTCCTTTTCCAAGTGATCGACCCAGGAATCAAACCCACTTCTCCTACACTGGAAGAAGGATTCTTTACCACTGCACCACCTGGGAAGCATTCCATTAAAACTGTCTATACCTGGGGCTTCCCAGGTGGCGCAGTGGTAAAGAATTTGCCTGCCAATGCAGGAGACACAGCAGACTCGGGTTTGATTTTTAAAGTCCAGGACACTGGCTGAGCTCTCTTAATAATTCTAATTACTGATAGATTATTTTTTAATTCCTCTGTACACTATCCTATCATCCATAAATAATGGCAATTTTGTTTCTTTTTCCAGTCTTTATTCCTTTTCTTTCTTCACTGTGCTGGCCATAACCTCCAGTATAACGTTGAAAAAAAGTGGTAGTAATGGATATCTTTGTTTTGTTCCAGTTTTCAAAAGGAAAAACTTTCACGGTTTCACCACTAAGTACGATGCTTGCTTTAGTTATTTTTCAAAAGACAACTTTTAGAAAATTAAGGGATTTTCTTTCCAGTTCCAATTTGGCAAAAATTTTTAAACTATTCTCATCTGTTTGATTTAATGGATGTTGAGTTTTATCAAATACTTTTTCTTTATCTATTGAGATAACCATAAAACTTTTCCATTTAATCTGTTAATATGATAAGTTATATTTTTTAATATTAAAGAAAACTTATATTCATAGAATTAATTATAACTTGATCATATGATCCTAATTTTTTTAATAATACTTATTTTTTTTTTTACTATTTTTTTCTTTTTTTCTACAGCATGTACAATCTTAGTTCCCTGACCAGGGATTGAACCCATGCCCCCTGCATTGAAAGCTCAGAGTCAACCTTTCAGACTGCCAGGGAAGTCCAATGATACTTTTTATATGATCCTAAATTTTGTTCAATAATACTTTGGTTAGCATTTTTATGTCTAGGTCATAAGTGAACATAAGTTCATAAATGCATGCATTCATGCATACGTGTATGCATGCATGCCCAATTGTGTCCAACTTTTTGTGACCTCATGGACTACAGCCTACCAGCCTCCTCTGCCCATGGAATTTTCCAGGCAAGAATACTGGAGTGGGTTGTCATTTCCTCCTCCAGGGGATTTTTGCGACGCAGGAATTGAACCTGCATCTCCTGTGTTTCCTGCATTGCAGGCAGATTCTTTACCACTGAGCTATTGCCCTTTAGTTTGCCTATGTTGATCCTGTCAGATTTGGGGGTTAGGGTCATATTAGTTCCATGAAATGAGTTGAGGAGTGTAACTTTGGTTTTAGGGGAGTGGAAACTTCTAAACTTCTAGAAGTTTTTGTATGAATGAAATTTTATTTTCCTTGAATGTTCACTATAATTCACAGGTAAAGCTACCTGGATTTGAAGTTTTCTTTGGGGAAGATTTTAATTACTGATTCAATAAAATATATCAGGATACATGCCTAAGGAGGTAAAAGACTTGTACTTGGAAAACTACTGATGAAAGAAACTGAAGACAATATACAACAGATGAAGAGATAGACTGTGTTCATGGATTAGAAAAATTAATATTTAATATGGTTAAAATGATCATATTATCAAAGGCAATCTATAGATTCAATGCAATTTCTATCAGAATACTGAGGACAAAAAAAAAATACCAAGGGCATTTTTCATAGAACTAGAAAAAATAATGTTAAAATTTGTATGGAAACAAAGAAGATTCTAAAGAACCAAAACAATTTTGAGGAAGAACAGAGAAGGAAGAATAGTGCTCCTTGACTTCAGACTATACTACAAAGCAATAGTAATCAAACAGTATGTAACTAGCATAAAAACAGACACAGGTGGATGGGAGAGACTAGAGTCCAGAAATAAAGCCATGCTCTTATGATCAATTAATCTATGACACAGGATGGAAGAATGTACAATGGAGAAAAGAGAGTCTAATGGTGCTGGGGAAAGTGAACACCTACATACAAAACAATGAAATAAAACATTCTCTAATACCATATAGAAAAATAAACTCAAAATGGATTAGAGACCTAAATATAAGACCAGAAACCATAAAACTCCTAGGGAAAAAACATAGGCCGAATACTTTTTGATATAAATTATAGCAATAATTCTTTTGATCAGTCTCCTAAAGCAAAGGAAATGAAAACCATATTAAACCAATGGGACCTAATTAAACTTAAAAGTTTTCACACAGTAAAGGAAACCATTGACAAAACAAAAAGATAAGCTACTGATATGACCAATAAGGGGTTAATATTTAAAATATATAAATAGATTTTATAACTCAACATCAAAAAACAAACAACTTGATCAAAAAAATGGACAGAAGACGTGAATAGACATTTTTTCCATAGAGGACATGCAGATGGTCAACTGTCACATGAAAAGATGCTCAATATTATTAATCATCACAGACACACTAATTAAAACTACAATGAGACATCACCTTACATATGTCAGAAGGACTACCATCAAAAAGAACACAAATAACAATATTGGTGAAGATGTGGAAAAAAAGGAACTCTTGTAGCTGTTGGTGGGGATGCAAATTAGTGCAGCCACTGTGGAAAACAGTACCGAGGTTTCTCAAAAGACTAAAAATAAAACTATCATATGACCCAACAATTCCACTCCTGAGTGGAATCCACAAAAAACCACAAGAACACTACACAAAAAAGATACATGCACCTCCCCCAATGTTCATAGTGCATTATTGCATTATTTACAATTGTCAAGACATAAGAGCAACCTAAGTGTCCATCAACAGAATGGATAAAGAAGATGTGATATATATGTGTGTGTGTGTGTGTGTGTGTGTATACATGCTGCTACTGCTGCTAAGTCGCTTCAGTCATGTCCGACTCTGTGTGACCTCAGAGACGGCAGCCCACCAGGCTCCCCGTCCCTGGGATTCTCCAGGCAAGAACACTGGAGTGGGCTGCCATTTCCTTCTCCAATGCATGAAAGTGAAAAGTGAAAGTGAAGTCGCTCAGTCATGTCTGACTCTGAGCGACCCCATGGACTGCAGCCCACCAGGCTCCTCCGTCCATGGGATTTTCCAAGCAAGGGTACTGGAGTGGGGCGCCATTGCCTTCTCCGTCCTTCTCCAATGTGTTACATACATGTGTGTGTATATATATATATATATGCATATATATACACATATATGTTACATACATATCTGCTAAGTTGCTTCAGTTGTGTGCGACCCCATAGACGGCAGTCCACCAGGCTCCGCCGTCCCTGGGATTCTCCAGGCAAGAACACAGGAGTGGGTTGCCATTTCCTTCTCCAATGCATGAAAGTGAAAAGTGAAAGTGAAGTCGCTCAGTC